>JAEBDU010012073.1:0-16580 GCA_016802625.1 Heliconius numata
AAAAATAAATAGTATTTATATTAATGTTATACTGCTATTGGATATTACAGGCCAGTCGTGACGCAAGGGCTCTAGCTTGCGACTTTAAACGGTTGTGGGATCGATTCCCACTCGAGGATATTTTAATATTTAAGGCATAGAGGCATTGCATTGAATGGCAGAAGTCAACGCCGCGCTATGCCTTGTTACCAGAGCGAAGAAATGAAAATAATCAATTTACCCAAATCAAATGGCATCCTTTCTACGTTAAGATAGCCTTTTATAATTCCAAAATAATTTTTATTGAAATATATTTTTACGAGCTACGAACTTTTGAATCGTCGAATGAACATAAAGCTACCACTGGGCGGCAGGCAGGAAGAACTGGAAGGCAGGTCTGCTGAGAAGAGCCGGCAACATTTAACTTTTCAATACCAATTTTAACAATTTAAATATTAGGTACACAGACTTGCAGCTACGCTACATGAGATTCAATTGAAAATAATTCCATACATTTTCATATATTTATTATTATTATAGTCTTTTAATAGCAGCATTTCAATGTTTGTATGTGTGTTTTTTTTTTACGTAGTAAGATTAAAAAATTATATCAAACATGTCGTTTCTGAATTTTGCTCTCAATTTTTGTAAGGCACTAAATTATTTATAATATATACTGTTTAGAATAATTGAATTTATCAGTGTTAATGGGAAAAAACAAATTTTACATATACACATATAGATAAAAAACAACCTAACTAAGGTGTCTATCAAAGCTAAAGAAAATTCTTAATCCATTTGTTGAAGTGAAAAAAAAACAAACTTGCATAGCATCTTAATATAGCCAAAGAAAACCTATAGTTAAGACACTCCGTTCGTCACCCTCGGTCCGATTTGAAGACATTACGTGTTGGGTGACGAAACCAGAAAGGGAAAAGGGAAATAAAACATACTACCGAGTGGGTATTGAACCTAGAACCCTCGTAACTACAGACAGACGCTGTGCCGCTGCACTATGACGACGTTTTGACTTTTAACATAATATTGCATAATTTCACAAAATAAAAATCATAACTGCCTTCAATATTAATAATAATAAATTTCAGAAATATGTGACATATGTATGTATGTATTAATTTCTTTAGTTTTTTCGTTTATTACTCACTCACATTTAATTAAACTATTACATTTTATTACAATTACTTTAACCTTATATTTCAAATAATAGTTTGTGGCCTTGTAGTCCGACATTATTCAATATTTTTTTTGGAATTTAAGGTTAATGCTATTAGCCCTATTTAGCCTTTACTAAATACGAATATATAAAAATATTCTTTCACTGAGTGACTGACGGACAATACAAATCTTAAAAAGTCCAAGACTTAAAAAGGGAGTGTAGGGGATCACTAAGGGAAGATTTCTCGAAATTACTATAGAAAAGGGATAAAACTTAACTCTTTAACTTGATTTAACTTAAGTTGTCGACTACGATAGTTTAATATAATTATCAGTTAAATAATATGATACGTCATTCCAAGACCGTTCCTTTGAGTGTCGCGTGAGCTTCCGCCTCGCATTCTGTAAGTACCGGGTACTCGGGTTTCGTTACAATTTTAGGAAGCTTAATGACCTTATTATTTCTGACGTCGCATTATATTTCGTTTAATTTTTTTTCTTTGTTAACATTTTTTTAAGAAAAACAAGTTCACTTTTTGCATAATTATAGTTCATATCTAGTAATTATTTATTTAAATCAAAATAAAGGAAATAATTCGGTATATCTATAGGTACATATATTCCCAATTTCTTTTTCCAAAAATTTCATAGATTATTTTTCAATTTTCTTTACTTTGAAGCAATTAAAATGTTATTTTCGATACTTTAGTAGTTATTAGTTTACGTTCATGCGTATAAATATAATTTTGAACTGACTTCTAGTAGTTTCATAATATTATTATATTAATATCTCATACAATCCCTAAAAACTTATACATATATGTATGTGTGTATTTTCTGTATATTTTCCGTTAGCAGATACTTTACTGCCAAATATAATGACACATCTTAAATGGCGATACTTAACTTATAAAATCATTTCAGAATATTACAAATATATTTTTTGAGGTCAGTCGTGGAGGAAGGGCACTAAGTATGATATAAACGCGACTGGTTGCGGGTTCAATACCCACTCAAGGAAATATTTAGTTCCGCCACTGAACAAGAAATGCTCACAGAGTTCGGTGGAAAGTGGGGAACGGAACATTATGTTCCCTGTATCTTCCCTGCTATGTGCAGGATACAGCATGCAGGTCCATGCTTTTAATTAAATTTTTATATAATAAATTTATTGGCAAGCTAAGCTTGCATATTTCTAAGCAATATGTTTACTATGCTAGAGGTCAGTCGTGGCGCTAGGTTCCCAGGTAGCCTCCACCCTGCTATTTGCGGAATACATCGTGAAATGAAATCTTTGAACGTCAATAAATATAGGAAGATCATCTCATCATCATCTATCATTTATACACTTGAAGTAAGATATGTTGTATATTGGAATACATACATACATACAAATAGTTTTCATGTCACTTTTAACTTCGCGAACTATGTAAGGACACTCTTTTCTCCACAGCCCACCTAATTTTAAAGACAGAAAAGTCAAAGATGCCTTTTTTTCTTGTTTTGTACCCGCAATTTTATACAAAAAAAAACCAATACAAATTACAAAATATTAAATAATTAGTCACATACACATGTGTACCAACAATACATATGACGTAAATAAACATCCAGTAAAACAAAAACTGGTCTGCAAATCTCAGAAAGTGGTAAAGTTATAAGAGGCGGGTGGTCGAGGACGAGCGCCGCAGTGCCGACAGCGCTCCCAGGGGTGAGTGACGATGACTGTGTCCACGGTGACTGTGCTGGTGCTTGCGAGCTGTACCCTCGCGAGAGCCGCGGCCAGGGAGTTTAGTGGTATGTACTAAGAATTAGAAAAAAAATCATGTAAACCCTATCCTAGGTATGCAGTATGCAAAACCTAGAGTCGAGACATTTCATTTCCATCGAATTCTGGATGTCTCGCGTGTTAAGTGGCGGAACAGAACGCCGCGCTTTGCTTCAGCGGAGCAGAATTCAAAGTAAAGCGAGGAACGGAGTGTCTTAACACTAGGTTCCCTCTGTCTACTCTACTGTGTGCGGGATACAGCGTGAAGCTGATTATGCTACTATTGAAATATTATATTTACATTGTAAATATATTTTAAATGAAATTAATATAACATTATGTTAATATTGCTTTTACTAAAGAGACAACTTCCTTAAAATTAAAATGTTCATCAAGGTTTTTTTTGTGCAGATCTTTTGAACTGCGATTGTGAATGCTTACCATTATTCTTATAAAGTAGATCGGTCGGTTATGCCATATAATTTAAAGTAAATAACTATGTCAAATATTATACCATAATATAAAGTATTATCTATAAACACAACTCAGTTAACGTGGGCTTTAGGACGAAAAATGGGAACTCCGGTTCCTCCGTCCTTATTGGAGTTACTGGAAATCCTCTCTCAGTGCTTCCCTACAATCCCTAACCTACTTACATCATCATCAGCCCAGTTTTAAGTTTACTAAGTGCACTAGTTGTGTCAATGCGTTATCTGCTACACAAAAACAGAATAATTTATTATTCTGTCATTACTAAAATGTAACAGATGTTAATCAAGATTAGTAGGATTATTGTTACTATCAGTGTATAGCCTGGTGAGTGGCAGACCTCAGCGGCGTGAATTGCCTCATTAACAGAGCGAGGAATGAAAATATTTAACATTCCGGTCCCCGGCGTGGGAATCGAACCTACAACCTGTCGCCTTTACAGTCGCACGTTGGTTCCTGCCCAATTACGGCTTCTATATTGACTTGAAAAATAAATATAATGTTCTATTTTAGTCTTGAGGTGTTGGATTTCATCACAATTGATATTACTCCATCATGGTACAGCGTCCGCATATACGCGGGAGTTGTTTGTTCGATTCCTACCCTGGTAGAAGATTCATTAAATTTCTTATTATTTTTCTTGTTATTATTCCTTTTTTCCTTCTGTTTGTTAAAACGGAACGTTTACTATAAAATAGGGCTAATTCATACTTAAATGCTTTAAATTGACTAAATTGACTTGACGTCCTGTTGCTTATTTCTTTGTTACAACATAAGAATTTAAAGTACCTACCGAATTATCAAAAATATAAAATTATATTGTTTTTGTATGGTAATATAAGATGTTATTCATCTACAGATTCTCTCGATGACTGTAGTCGTGATCCATTTCATTTATATATTTTTATTATTGTTCACATTAAATTGTAAGTAATACTTAACTGTTCTTAATATGGCTATAAAAACAGTATAAAAATTGAAAATATTCGTAAAAACATACATTTGTAATAAAATAACATGTGAACAAAATAAAAGAATCTAGAATTTCAGACTTAAAATAACTTAAATATACGAGTAAATATAGAACTGAAATAAGTAACTGTAAAATATATAACTATAATGTTAATTCTTATTGCATTATGGAAAAGAAACGTATAATATTTTACATACTTGTGAGTTTATCCATGTGGTAATGCCTTAACAATGCTCAACAAGTAATGCCTCAAGAACTCGGCGGAAAGTGGAGGGCGAAGTGTCTTAATACTAGGTTATCTCTAGCTATCTTGCATTAAGCTAAAAAATGTATTTTACAGATAAAACATCAACTCATCAGATCAACTTTTATACAACAACTTTTATAAAATATCTTGTAAATTAAAAAGAAAACACAAACCCATTTAACTAAAGACGGTAAAAATAACCAGTATTTCGGTTAATTCACTATTACGAAAATACTATTTGAACTTGAATTTAAATTTATTCCGTCATAAAATGAGGTTAAGTTTAATTTTCTTGTTTTTGAATTTTTGGATATTGAAAATAGAAGGTCTTTCTGATCAAAGAAGTAGGTTTACTTTTTGACATTTTATTTTTTTTACATACGAATAATTGATGAAATTAAAGGACACACAAGTACAAATTCTATTTTATCAATTTATATTCGACTTGGCTATGTACTACTTATATATATGTATAATTAACGGAGGATTCGCGCACAGGGGCTAAAGCTAACGACAGTTGTAGGTAAAGTTGACAAACGCGAAAATAGTTACTATTTATATAGGAAAACCGCAGAGTAGCTCCGCCACTCAACACACAATGCCTTGAGAACAAACGGAGACTCTTATTGGGAATAGTCTCCATATTCCTTCTGCCTACCCTGCTCTGTGCGGGATAGAAAACGAGAAGCTAGCTTTTTCTATTTGTTTTTCCAGACACCGACCACTACCGTCTCCCGCGACTCTACCACCTCGACGAGTACGACCGCTGCCTCGCGCGTCCCGACGGGCTCTACTGCACCGGCACCTTCCGCATCTCCGCGGACAAGCCCAATGCACTTTATAATTTCATGAAAGTAAGTTTTTGTAGTTTTGTTAGATATAACTTAAAGAGTGAAACAAAAAGCAGTTTCTCGATTCTTGTCTTTTTTAGTTTCTCGTTTCACGGAGAAACGTAGTGCTAAGACACCCAGTTGCCCTAGGTGTGTGTGTCCTATTTTGGTATAGCCTGTACCAAAGGTTATTTCACATGTGGACGTGTTATACGACTATGTAAATTATAGTAATAAAATTGCAATATAACATATATTGAACATTTGAATACTACTTGAGGAAGCGTTCATAATATTTTCGTCCCATATTGCTGTTGGACTTCACTATTGTAATTTTGTACTTGAGTTATACCGCCTAAGCCATGGACAAACGCATAGACAAACAGAAAAAAATCATTAAAAATAATTATTTTTGAATCTACTATATAGATAAATGCCTTCTATTAAAGATTTTCTCATAAATCTTCCATATACAAACAGCCATTAATTACAATTTTATTATACATAAAAACATATATTACAAGTAAAAACCCATATATATATATATATTATTTTAGGAATATTCATCAAACGAGCATCACTTCGACCGCACCCTCCTCCACCGCGGATACTGCCTCAGCTTGCGATGTCCCACCCACGAGACAAACGTGTCTCTCCGTTTCGAGAAATGTGTGGAGAAATACGCAGTGCCTGGTCTCCGTGCCTCTGTGGAGACCTTCACTTGTCAATCTGCCCTGGACCTGGAGGAGGAGGTGGACACTCCGCAAATGGTTTTCCTGGTGGTCGTGGGGATAATCCTGTTGTTGAATATTGTTGGTAGCGTCTATGATGTATTTACAGGAGGTGAAGGCAGTAAGTTTTATGTATTTTATATTATTTTTAGTGTCCTACTAATAAAAAAATATACTAAAAAATACAGCGTGAAGATGATATTTAAGTTTTAATGTGAATTGTATGTGACTTTTAATTTTATAGATATTTTTCTTTGACACACCATGTTTATTTAAGTACAGCATCTGACTGTAAACGTAACGGTTGTGGGTTCGATTCACGTTCACTTCATTTCATTTTTCTCGCTTTTGAGGTCCATACTTAGCACGTAAAGTCTCGAAAATTGAGCGGAAAATGGGGAACGGAGTGTCTTAACACTAAATTCCTTCACAATCAAAATTATTAATTCATTGTAGACATACTTTGCTAAATACACTATACAGCGTGAAGCTTAATATAATATATTTAATTAATGATCTGTTTATAAACACATATTTTATAAGGAACAGTAAATTTCAAAGTGCCAGTTAAAAAAAACACTTGCACCAGTTTTACGGAAATAGCTACATTCTTAAATGCCATCAAAAATTTCCGGGAATCGAACGGACAATGACCTTCCTCACATTTGATTCCTCCAGTTTGTTTTCCAAGCGAGTCAATGACGTTTGACTTTTTATTTTATTCTTTATCGCCATATATGGAGGGGATGCCCGACATTTTAATTGACGTATAAAGTATGAATGAAGGGTTTATCCTTTGTGTGATATTAAAAGTAAGATTTATACAATATATAGATACACCATTCTTCTTCTTCTTCCTGGCATTAATCCCGGCTATTACCAGGGTCTGCCTTCAACCTCAACCTTCAACTCAACCTACTCCACTTTGCACGATCTTTTGCGTCCTCGGTGGTTAGACCACCATATAGATACACCATTATAGTATAAAAAATCAAAATATGAAACGTTTATATAAAAAAAATGTATAATTTAGTTACGCTATAAATCCAAATAAATTTAAATAATTTAATTTTAATTTTTTAATTTTAATGTAAGTTAATATTTTGTAATAAATAAATTATTTGTATAAATAATTGAACTGTAAATTTCATTAATTTCTGGTGTTTAGAGAACAAATGGCTGTCAGCGTGGTCGGTGCAGCAGAACTGTCGGCGTCTGCTGTCCCCGCTGGAGGACCCCGAGCACGCTGCTCTCGCGCCCCTGGAGGGAGTGCGGTGAGTACCAGTCCATAATGTGCTATTACGTTTTAGGTAAAACTTCATTGCTTTGTAACTTAATTATGATAATTTTAATTGCATTTTTTCCATATAACGTGATCTCGACGCTTTTGTTTTTAATTAAATTCAAAAATAATTATTCATATCTATACTTATAATAAATCTGTAGATAAGTTGTTTCTGTACATTGAAAATATTTTAAAAAAAATTAACTGGGGGGTTAAACGATAACTAACAGAATCCATTTCCAGCATTTTTGGAATTTTTGTCTGTTTGTCGGTTTGTCTGTTTGTCTGTTTATGTGAACACGTATCACGTAAAAAGTACACAACAAATTTAAGCAACTTTTATACATAAAAATTATAAGTAAATCAGAGAAGGTTTTAGTTTTTATTTCATTGTATTATTAAAGTAAGTTGGTGTCTTCTCAGAGTGTTGCTGCTGGCGCTCGTGATCATGACGCACGCGACGGAGATCCTGCACAAGATGTACCTGTACAACCCTGAATTCTTTGAACAGGTATATTAGTTATAATTTTTTTAAATAATTCAAAACTCTTTGGAAGATCTTCTAAAATTCTGTACCACTATTACATATCAAAGTATTATTTAAAATGCAATAGTAACACGTATTATAAACGCGTTCCAGGCTCCTCGCCACGGCCTCTCGATATTGGTGCGCAACGGATCGTCTCTAGTTCAAGTTTTCTTCGTATTTTCAACTTTTCTGCTAGCGCGCGCCGCTCTCCGCCTTCCACGTGCCATGTCTTTGAGACACTTACCCACGTGCCTGATGTACCGCGTCGCCAGGTAAACCACATATATTCTGAGGTACCTTATAGATTTTGAATTTCGAGATAAATAACCTTGACAGATCACAGAGTTCCCTTTTTTTTCTTTTGAGCTACGGAACCCCGAAAACTTGTTGAGAATGAAAAGAAATGTATTAAAGTAAAAAAAGAGTCAAAAAAGTGTCTTTAGTGTTAGAAACACCTAATAAATAAAGAAGTATTTATTTTTAATCTTTTATTCCGAGATTTTCAACATTTTTAACAATATATAACCATAATTGTCTCCTTCAACAAATTATAGTGATATTGAATAAGTTAATTTAATTTACACTCATAAGTGTCGAAAAAATATTACGTTAAAATTTCGGTAATGGCTCGAGGTAAAGTAGTTTGACGAGGCAGCGGTACTGTTACACATAGCTCATAAATAAAAACACATTAAATTATTTTATTGAAGGTCTATAGGCTTAATTACTACTTTAAATTTAAATAACTTTAACAATATAGCATTGATCATGAATATTAAATGATTAAATTGAATATTTCTTTCACTAATAAACGCATGTGTCTGCAGACTGGCACCACTACACCTACTTGTAGTGGGATTCGCAGCAACATGGTGGGCACGTAGCGGCCGCGGACCTCAATGGTCAGTGGTGACCAGCGAGGCAGCCCTATGCAGACGTCGCTTCTGGGCGCATGCCGTGTTTGCCCACAACGTGGTCACACACGACGTGTTTGCGAGCAGCGTGACTGGCGGGCACACTCAGGGGGACCACGGGGAACAGTGCGTGTTGCCCGCGTGGTTCCTAGCGGCGGACATGCAGTTGCACGCGCTGGCTGCGGCTCTCACGCTATGGCTGCGGAAGAGTGGGCACAACGCGCTCGTGGTCCTGTCGGCATTGCTGCTGGCTGCAGTCGCCGCTAATGCTGGCCTCGCGCATCACTTTGGTTGGAACTCTATGCTGTATCTGGTGACGCCTGAGTAAGTGTTTTTATACGGATGTTAATATTTTAACATGTTACAATATAGGACAGATTCTTCTGTTTGTTGATCGACATAACAAATACCAATTGACATAAATACGTTTTTGTAGATACGCTCTATCTCGCACATAGGCAGGACTGACAACCTAGAGTTAAGACACTTTTGTTCACCGCTATCCGATGAATTTTGGAGGTATTGCGTGTTGATTGACAGAACTCAACGCCGCCCTTTTCATCGTCACCAGAGCGAGGATAAGAATACATTAAATACAGTCGCGCGCTTGTGGCCAAGTCACCAAACACCACGATTAGCTTCTACAATTGACAATATCATATTTAAAACTTCCAGGAAAGTGCGTACCACGTTCAGGGGCGAGGCGTCGTTCAGTGCGTTCTACACGTCGGCGTGGGGCTCGCTGCCGGCCGCGCTGCTGGGGCTGCTGGCGGCGCACGCGCACCACCGCCTGCGCGCCAAGCGGGTGAAGCTGGCTGACTGCAAGGTATAGCAACTGCTTCTTAAATATTAGTTTTTGGTATAAAATCTGAAAGACAAAGCTTTCCGCCGTCAACATACAATGCTTCTAATGTGATATTTATAAGTACTATACAGACAATTGATTCGTGTTTTTTTGTCCGCATTATTATTATTATTTTATGTGTTAACATTTTGAAATTGATAATATTCAAATTATATCAATATACTGGCTATTAAATTCACCACTTGACAGACATACAGACAAATACATAATGTGTATTTTGTAAATGTAGGAATAGTTACTTAAGTAAATAGCAAAAGTAAAATAAACATATTTAGCTATAACATATAAAAAAAAATATTAAGTAAAGTTAATAAAACATGCAAAAAAAAAAAAATACAAAAAAATCCCTATTTCCTTTATTGACACACACAAAGACATATAAATAATATGTTTTGTAAACACTCCAGTGGTTCGTCCGCGTCTCCCGCGCGTCCCCCGCGCTGGTGGTGGCGTGGCTGGTGGGCGGGCGGGTGACCCCGCGCGCCGCGCTGCCCGCACTGGAGCGCCCCGCCACCGCGCTGCTGGGCGCGCTGCTGCTGCTGGCGCTCGTGTCGCGCGTTGATAGTTAGTGTTGTATTGTTATTACTTTTAAGGAATATATAAGGAAGGAGTACTCTTACGAAGGCCAGAGCCCGTCGTGGCGCAGGAGCACATGCGTGTGACCGCAACTGATATATGAACTGATTATGGCATTTAAAAAGAGTGGCCATGAGTTTCTTTGCCTGTATCTTCTCATGAGCTCAACCGTTTGAACGGGCTTTTTTCAAGTCAAAATTGCACATTTTTTTTGGTTATTTTGTTTTGCATTTTTTTCTACTTTTATGACATGTCCAAGTGAATGTTAAGCATATTTATGGAATAAAGATATTTTGACTTTGACTTGACTTTGACTTTCATTATCAAGTGGGTTCGATGCTAACTCGAGGAAATGAAATATTTATTTAAATGTTTACATTTCTTCGCTCTGGTGTCGATGGGTCGAGGTAAAAGGTGGCGTTGAGTTTCGCCGCTTCACACGCAATGCCTCCAGAATTCGGTGGAAAATGCGGAACGAAGTGCCTTAACACTAGGTTCCCTTTATACACCCTACCGTGTGCGATATATAGCGTGAAGCTTAAGAAGGCAAGCTGTGACTTTTTGTCTAGATGCCAAAGCGAAGAAAAAGAAATATTATGAAATAAAATTATTTAATATTTTGATTTTTTTCACTCTGGGATCGAGGTAATGCGGGGAGATGAGTTTCTCCGCTTAACATGCAATGCCCTCGGAATTTGGCGAAGGTGTTGACACTAGGTTATCTTTGCCTCTCTTCTCTCTTGTCCTTGCATACATGCGGGATACAACGTGAAACAAGGTGTGACATACATATCATACAAGACGTGTGACACACAAACATGCGCAGGTTACTTCCGGCGCGTGGCGTCGTGGCGCGTGTGGGCGGTGCTGGGGCGCGCGTCGCTGGCGGTGCTGCTGCTGCACTGGCTGGTCAACCTCCGCCTGGTCGCTGTCAGACGAACACTGTCTGAAGTCTCCATATTCACTATTGTGAGTCTCTAATCGGCGTATAAGATGTCGTACAGTATTTTTTTTGAAATCGTATAAAATTAAACGTAGTTGTATTTGAACCCGTAATATAATATTATGGTATCAACAACCTAGTGTGATGGTGGAACTCTTCAGAAAAGCATTCGAGTTTCGTGCACTGTAGAAAAGGGTGTTTATTCGGTAATATTTACAACCTAATTTTAATGTTTCAGGCCTCAGACTTGTTCTCAACCACATTATGGACATACGTGCTGGCGCTGCCACTCACCGTGCTGGTGGAGACGCCCATACGGCGCTCAGCACTCGCGGCACTCTTCTGACACCAGCTTAATACGGAATAAGTCTTTTTGTTTTTCGTTAAAAACATACATTTGTATAAAGTCCTACTGAGAATGTAAGGGATTTTTATGATATTTATATTTTCTGTACTATAACAAACCTTTATTTTATAGTATAGTCAAGATAGTAGAGGCCGAAGCCGTAGTGTCGCAAGGGTGTATGCGTGCGACAGTTGAAGGTTTGATTCTCATTCGAGGAAATTCTAAATTTGATATTTTCTTTTCCTCGTCCCGATAACAAGGCAAAAGGTCTGGTCTCTCTATATTAGTTTATTTTGTATCACTAGTTATACAATGTTTGTGATATGTTCTTAATAAGTGTCTGCTCGTTGCGTTAAGGAAATTATTTAATCGTAGTTAAGTTTTAGTAATAATGAAATATAATAATTATGTAAATTATCTATAATTAGAGATATTTTTATTGTGGCATATAAAATAACTTATATTATCAAATATCCAACTACGCATTTGCAGCATTTTAGTCCACACAAGGCAAAAATAACACTGCTCTATAATTATCACTCTAATTTAGACAGACATACAAACATTCTTGTCTCAACTAAAGAGTTGAAAAGAAAGGGTGCCTGGTCAACGGAGCCTGACCGTGAGGTTTACCTTCGGCCCTTAATAAAAGGTTGGGTCTCATCACTGAGACTAGGGTTTAGAGGGGGAGAGAAGAAATGAACAAATACTACCCATGTGGACGAGTCCTTTGGTTTCCTAAGGAAGGTCCCGTCTTATGCGGCGAACTAATTGAGACTAAAAGGAAACCTCTAATTGAGACTAAAAAGAGTGCATAATTGCAAATTCATAAAAAAATATAATAGAAAATAGCTGTAGGCTTTTACAATAATAAAGTAACAGTTTATTTTTCTAACCAAGAAATGGGAAAATGTATTTCACAAATTTTTACTTATTTTGATTAAAAAAAACTTAATGTCGTCTTTTACTGAATAACTATTCTCAAACTTTTATGGAGTCTTCTCCAAAAATAGCAAATACGTCTATGTTGCACCAAATGGACGATATTATGTATAAACAAATAATTTAATGTTAAATGGAAATGTTATTAATATATTGTTAATAAAATATCCTACATATATTGTATATTGTAATTTTATTTGATTGAACTCCTACACTCTGGTTCTTGCATTATTAAGAGTTTTAAGTTTAAAAAAATAATTCGATGTCAAGTTAATGCAACCTTACTACAATATCAAATTACTAAGCCTGTTTGTTTTACTTGGCACCGACTTCAAAATTATATTTTTTTCTTTAATTTGTTTCTATTTAAAAAAATCAAAATACGTTTTACTTTATATAAAACTAGCGGACGCGCGCAGCTTCGCTTGCGTATTTAAGGGTGAATTCTAATAACCCATGAAACATGTGTTCAATTAAATATTTTTTAGAGTCTAAATTTCAAATTTTATAAAAATCGGTGGCCATTTAAAGATTTTTCCATACAAACTTTCAACCCCTTAGGTGCACCCTTAGGGGGTGAATTCTAGAAAACCATGAAACATATGTTCAATTAAATATTTTTAAGAGTTTAAATATAAAATTTTATAAAAATCGGTGGCGATTTAAGAATTTTCCCATACAAACTTTCAACCCCTTATTTGCACCCTTAGGGGGTGAATTCTAGAAAACCATGAAACATGTGTTTAATTATATACGTTTAAGAGTCTGAATTTCAAATTTTATAAAAATTGGTGACGATTTAAAAAAAACCTATACAAACTTTCAACCCCTTATTTGCACCCTTGGGGGGAGAATTCTAGAAAACGATGAAACACGTGTTCAATTAAATACTTTTAAAAATCTAAATTTCAAATTTTATAAAAATCGGTGCCGATTTAATTTTTTTTCCATACAAACTTTGAACCCCTATTTCACCCCTTTAGGGTTAAAATTTTTCAAAATCCCTTCTTAGTGGATGTCCAGATTACGAAAGTAAACATCTGTCCAAATTTAACGTTTCTACCATCAGCGGTTACGGCTGTGCGTGCGTCTTACCTCAGTCAGTGAGGACAAGTCCTTTTATATATATAGATTATTATTAGGGCTCCGTACCTTTTAAACTTTCCGCCAAATTCTGGAGGCATTGCGTGCTAAAAAGCAAAAAAAAGGCAAAAAATTATTTCGATTTTCCAGTTGAAAAAACTATTTCACAATTATGTACTCACTTTAATAAATTCAAATAATTCGTAGAGTCAAATTTATTAAATTTTGCGTTGCTATATACCAAGATATCCCCGACAATTTTATTTTACCACTGTAATATAATACTGATAACGAAGTTAGCACATCCTGGTGTCAAAACAAAACCATCAATAAAAGAGAGAGCTAAAAATAGAGTACAAGAGTGGAAAAAGAAGAAAAATGTGACCTCCACTCCGATCCGGTGAAATGTAAAATGTATAAATAACTTTTAATTTACATTTTTTGTATATTTTACCTATATAAGGGTTTATTATGACATATTCAATTATTATATATTTATAAGTGTTATTTGCTTATAAAATAACAGAAAAATTATATATATCATATTTATATTAAATAGTGAGAATGTAAAAGATTTCAGGTACTTACGTGTGTCTGTGAACGCGACGGTCGTGGGGTAGAGTCCCAGTTGGGGTAATGAAGTAATTAATATTTACATTTCTTCGTTCTATAATCAATGCAAAGAGCAGCAACACTCCACACGCAATACCCCGAGAACGTGGAACACTATGTTCCCTCTGCCTCCCGTATATGAGTATATATAATAACCATTATATATCAGAATAGACAACCGAGTACAAAGAGACTACATTCTATACTTTTCATATGTGAATGATACAATATAAATATGACACATTCTTAATCCCCTAGACAATTGTGGTCTCAGGTCCTTGGGGTAACATTGAAATGATTAACGTGATGAGAAAAGCCTGGTTTTTCATATGGAAAGAGTAGTTCCCGAGAAACTCTATGAAGTACAGTATATTAGTATCATATAGAAATAGATAATTGAACTTTGCTTTTGACTTCCGCAACTTGTTTACAAAATATCAGAAAATGATAATATAAAAAAATCAAGGCAATACGTGCTCACATATATGTGATACATATAATTATTAATTATAATGTATTTGTATATACATATGTATGTGCATTCATTCTATTAAATATTACATTTAATGTTACTAGGATATGTCTTAAAATATATTACTTACATAAGCAGCCTTCGGGCGAAGCGGTGTAACCCCGAGCTTATAAGTAAAAGCAAGTAATATTTTTAAATTTATTTATGTTCTTATCGACTGATTTATATAGGAAGGTGAAATCTTCCTGCAGAGATGCTAACGACTTAAATAACTTGTAGCAAAAGTATAAGAACTAAAAAACCTAAAAACATACAAATAGAATATAGAAAATATTTCACATAATTTATACCTATGCTTCTATGGGAATAAACTTGTTGTATTCACATTATTTTTGCGAATCATTCTATACATTATTTTTTTAAACTACCCCTAAAAATCAAGAAAAACAATGAAAATAAATAAAAAATAATAATAAACTAAATAAAATTGGTTCGAGCAGACGAGTCCTTGAATGGAGACCGCGGATCGGCAAGCGTAGCGTAGGGCGTTCTCCAGTTCGATGGACTGATGACCTGAAGAAGGTTGCTGGCTTTGAGTGGATGCGAAAGGCGGAGGATCGGGAGCTTTGGCGCACCCTGGGAGAGGCCTATGTCCAGCAGTGGACCCTAAAAGGCTGATTTAATTGATTGATTGAAATAAAATTCAAACATGGCTTACTACACTTTAATATGAACCTAAATAAATGCATAACGCACGTTATAAGTTAATAATACCTGCAACAAACGACATGTATCGTACGCGTACAGCCGCCGCGGTCGTTACCGTATATCTTTGTCACTGTGATATAAGACAGTGTTTCTCAAGTATGCCGCTGCGTTTCTATAATTGTATATTTCATTTGTATGTCTTAGAAAATATATGTTCTGTACAGTCTGTCAAGGCGCAGGGGTAGGTTACCTCTGCCTACCTGCTCTGTGCGGGATACGTCAAGTAGAAGTCAAATATAAACGTAAATAAATATTTCACTACCTCGAGTGGGCATCGATCCCACAACAGTCGCGTTACAGGCACACCCTTGTGCCGCTGCGCTACGACGGACTTTATTTAAAGAAAGTTATCTCTACAAAGCACTTCGTTCTCTTTTTTATCCAAATTTAGCGTTACGCATTGAGGGTGAAACCCAATGCTCCAATTCGATATTATAAATATAAAAACATAAAGTGTTTTAAATTGTTTTAAACTACAATTTTAAATTAAAAAAAAATGGCGTGATAAATAAAAGTTGAGAACCATTGCTATCAGGCAATACTTATATTCATTTGCCACTTCGTTCTCACGAAGGTCAATTTGATATTGTTTCAATAATTGTTATACTGGTAATTGGTTCAAAATGTATAACGTAAACAAAGAAAAAAATGAAACTCGACTTCCTTGATGCAGGTACTCGTGTTAACCAGTATGTGTATGTGTGCTCATTAAAACAATTAAAGATAAACTTTTGATAATCCCTATTTTAATATATTCATAAGAGAAGAGTGAGTGGTATGATAGGCAGGAGAAGACCACGTTCGACCTTCGAGAACATAATATTGACGATAATGGAGGAAGGTCATCTAATAAATTAATTTTTAACAAAAACAAAAACCGACTTCTAACAATGAACTAAAAAGTGAAAAATAATTATATAAAGATTTTATAATTTTGAAGTCGGTGCCAAGTAAAACAAACAGGCTTAGTAATTAGATATTATAGTAAAGATGTTGTAGCATTAGCTTGACACCGACTTCAAAATTATAAAATCTTTATATAATTATTTTTC
>JAEBDU010012074.1:0-11437 GCA_016802625.1 Heliconius numata
ATTTAAAGCTATAATTATATTGAAATGGAAATGTCTGTGATGATAAAATTATATTTAAAGACGTAGAAAATTATATATAGAGGGCGTTGTGGTGCAGGAGTACAAACGTTGGATTGTAAACGCGACAGTTGTGGGTTCGATTCCCCTTCGGGAATGAAAAAAGAAAATAATCTTTTTTTAGCTTCCCGCATACTCACAAAATTAAAGGTTATTAGAGATTGACACAATTTCTCCAATCTTTCCCCGCATATCATAATAAACTAGAAGATGAATAAATAATAAAATAAAAAAGATAATACCGAGAAGTTTTTATTATTTAAAGTACTTATTTAATTTTAAAAGTTGAACTATAAAACTTTTTGTTTTGCCACAATAAAATCGTTTATCGAAAATATTTTGTTTTATTTAATTGAAAATTGTATAAAAACATGTTTTTTATAGCTGCCTAACAATTAACTTTTAGTATCCGTTTTATTTATTTTTTATTTTTTTATGTAGCAACATTTCTAAGGGCAATCCTGTAAATGTATACAGCTACCGTTCGATGCTCTGACATAGGTCTCCATACACAAACACCCGATTCTACACAGAAGGCAGGTCTGGTTGGGCTGCGAGCACGTCTTGTCACAGTCTCCGCAGAGACTGAAAGCTTCATTGCCGCTACATACCACTGAAATCAGAAAAAAAATTAAAATTGAACAAACAAAAACATTATTGCAGTTAAAAAGCGATGTGGCATTACTTTTCTCAAATAAAAATAAATATAATATTTTCATTATCTTGCTCTGGTAAAGAGGCAAAAAGCGGCGTTAAGTTCCACCACTCAACACGCAATGTCTCGAGGAATCAACGGAAATTGTGGACCGGAGTGTCTTAATGGGAACATATTGTACACTTAACATTAGGTTCGCAAGTTCCCTGTGCCTACCCTGCTATATGAGTGGGAAATAACTTATTTCACCGCAACTGTAAGACAATGTGCGGCGTTGAGTTCCATCACTCAACAGGCAATGTCTCTAATTTTATTGACCAGGAGAAGAATGGAGTGCCCTGACACTAAGTGGTCTATTTTGCTATACACAGCGTCCCGTAGAGAAAAAAGAAAAAAAAACATTACTTACAATCCTCAGCAGCAACAGCAAGAATCACAAGTAATATACTGAATATAATAACTTTGTTCATTGTGAAGTGTATCTTTCAACTAAAGTGGAATAAATAGACTCGAAATTATACTATTTGATAATTTTATATGACTTTTATACTTTTATATGTTTAGGGTTAGCGTACATGGGTGAGTTTTGAACTATATGTGTATATTTTTTTTAATATGCTTATAGATTCTCGGTGGCTTGAGGACCAGGTTTGGCGGAAAGTTTGGTTTCATTATCTTTCCGTTTTCTCTTCTGATGTTTTTTTTAGTTTCCCGGTTCCCACTTGTTAGATGTTCTTCCTCATTTTCGTGAGAACTTCGGGAAATAAATCTTAAAAACACCTAATATGGTCCCATTTCAAAAGTTATCACAAAAATTTCGTCTCAGTAGGTACTTAGAATGCGGCAGTACTAACATATTTATTGTAACCACATCCTAACAAATATAACCAAAATATACTGTAATAAATATATTTATCTTACTTTTGCATTTTGAATAGAAATTTAAAGTATATATTTAAAAGTCAGATAACAATATGGTAATGGACCATTTAAAATTATAATTCGTTGAGCTCTTTAACACGAAACGTGTAATACACGATTGTGGCTTTATAATTTATATATATTCTTTATTGCATAAAACAAACATACAGTAATATAAAATGAAAAAATAGTTAACAAGGGTGGACTTATTTCTAAAAGAAATCTCTTCCAGCCAACCAGTGGAAGTGGATATCTATCAAAACAGCGGGGAGAGCACAATGCAATTAACAGTAAAAGAAAAAAAAATAAACAAAATACTTATACTAACAGATGAAACATGACACTGGCAAAATAGATACATACATATATACAATTATACATTCATAAACTACATAAACATATATTCTTTGCATATATAAATACACTACACATATATTATAAAAAAAAGAAAATACTTATACTAAATAATACTTATATATGATATAAATATATATACATATTTAAATGAGTTAAAAGAAAAGAAAAATGAAATACAGTTGGAATATTTTGAAACATTGTCGGAATGTAAATTAATTGTTCTCAGTAGCAAGTAAATGCTTTTTTAATTGAGATTTAAAGGATTTTATGGAAGGACTTCTCTGGATAGGGTTAGGGAGTTGGTTCCAAAGGGATGCAGCATAAACGGAGAAGGACTTTTGCAAGAATTTGGTGTTGCTCATAGGTACGTCATGCGCTGGAACGACACACGACCGCCTAGAGCGTGAAGGAGGAGGAAGAACATTGAAGCGGGAGCGAAGGTATGTGGGAAAATTTTTGTAGTTAAGGAGTTTAAAAAGAAAGGTAAGGATGTGCATATCACGGCGAAGACGGATTGGGAGCCACTTAAGCTTAGCACGAAATTGAGAAACATGATCATACTTGCCTAAGCCATAAATAAAGCGTATGGCGAGATTTTGAAGACGTTCTAATTTGTTAAGTAGCTCCTCAGTCGCATCCAAATAGCAGACGTCAGCGTAGTCAAGTATAGGAAGGAGAAGACATTGCGCAAGCATAACTTTGGTTTTGTGAGGAAGGAAGTATTGGAGACGCCTAAGGGAATGGAAAGAGAAATGCATGCGCCTGCTGATTGCATTGATATGCGGTGCCCAAGAAATGTTGCAATCAATAATAAGTCCTAAATTCCTAACCTCGCTACAATAGGGAACCGGCACTCCTGAGTAACGTATTGCTGGCACAGAATCCCAATTATTTATTAGTCCAATTTAATTAAGACCCTAGGATAAATCCTAGAAATCTGAAATTTTGCACCTTAGCACCATTGCAATGAAAGTGTCAAAAGTCCTCATCGATTCCATCTGTCAGTCTGTAAAAAAAATTCTTCAGCATCAAAGTTCACGAAAATGTTGTTTTTTTTATATTAAATACCACCAGCACTGAACCAGGCAATCGTGTAGTTCAGCTGACGCTCCGCCGACTCATCCATCTAGCTAGGGCACCGTTAATTCTGTTACCAGCACCAACTTGCCTATCTAGTTGATTTTTTCATCTTTCACTTCTACTACATACTTTCCAGAAATAGAACTTCATTCAATTGTGGTTGATACTGGTTTCATTGATATCACCACCTTGCTTGTCGAGTGGAAATCTAATCTACGACTGTCGCGGTTACACGGCCTACGATAGCCACGGGTGTTCTAGTAATATTAATAAAATTAAACCAAAGTACAATTAGTTATTGCATGTGATATCTTAAGTATTCAATTTAATAACATTTTCTGTACACTTAGCCGGCAAAAAAATAAAATAAATTAAAAACTTCACACTGTATCCCGCAGCAGGGTAGGCAAAGGGAACCAAGTGAAATGATGAAATGAAGTAATGTATATATTTTCTTGTTTTAATATTATTATTTTCACATCTTAATTATTTTGCGTGATCGTTATAACCTAATAACATTAATCTATTCTTTATACAGTACTAAATCAAAGACATGTGTTGTCCATCAGACACCAGACACTACCTCAGATTACGAAGTTGTTCTTAAAACCCATTCATTACACGACATACTCCTTTGGGTATATTTCTTCGAATTAATGTTTTATGCACAATGCTACTACCAATGACGTATATTTTGAAATTATTATCTTTTAGCTTCTTGCTGTATCTCGCAGATATCAAGCTAGACAATGAAAACCTGGGAACCTAGTGTTAAGACACTCACTTCCTCACTTGCCAGAATCTGGAGGCATGTTGAGTGGCGGAACTCAACGGCCGACTTTGCCTTATTACAAGAGCGAAGAAATGAACCTAATAAATATTTCTTTTCCTCGAGCGAGAATCGAACCCACAATCTGTTGCGCTTATAGTTACACGCTTGTACCCTTGAACACTATTGAAGGAAAGAAAAAAAAACAGAACAACAAAATAACTAGTTGGTTTTATAGTGTATTAAGGTTGCCATTGATCGAGGAAATTATGTTGAGGCAATGCGTTAGTTGTTTAAAACCATTGAAACGCTATGGAGACATTTGCGTGGATCTTTTTGCTAATGTCACATGCAGTACAAGGGAGTAAGTTTTATTGTTAGAAATAGAAATTGGGCACGCCCTGGAATGGCACAGAGTCTGACTGTAAAAGCGACGGCTGTGGGTTTGATTCCCTCTCGGTGAAAGAACAATTTTTATTCTTACTCTGGGAACATAGACAGAGATAAGTTCTGCCAGTTAAAGCGTCTTACCTAGTGTGGGTGGGTTCTTTTATTAAAATGTTTAAACATTTTATCTCAAGTTTGTCTACTAAATAACTTAGATAAGAAGTATTTTGTGGGGTGTGTTTATTTATATGTGAAATCTTGCAAGCTTATAGTCCTGATGACAGTGAAATTACATATAACCAAAGTTGTTGTTACAAAATGGCTGCCGCCTCAAGATGGCGGAGTACAATTTTTTGTATCAAATAAAAAGCTTGATTTGTGAAATGCAAAACACTATGAAAAAAAACATCTAGAAAGTTTTGTTTTAAAATGTGTTTTTACAAAAATTCTTATAACTTCACTTAACAATATTTCAGCTGAAAAGTTTCTTGATATAGCTTGTGGAGAGCGCCAGAAGTTTACTAACTGTGGCCGATGTATCAAGACGTGTTCGGATCCTAACCCCATATGTACATCAGAATGTCTTACTGGCTGCTTTTGTATGGACGGCTATGTCATGGCACCCAATGGAAGCTGCGTAACTTTGAAAAATTGTCCAAAAGGTTAGCTTGCTTCACTTCATTCGAGAAAATATCAATAAATAAATAAATACTCTGAAACAAAGCTACATTCAATTTCAACTTTAAGAAATAAATGATGCAGAAGATATTTCATATATCATTAAATATAACTATTTCTTTTACAGCGGAGATCACACTTGGTAGTATCGAACAGTCCATAGACGAATGCCAATCAGACGAAGTGTTTGTGTGGTGTGGCTGGTGCGAGAGTACTTGCTCTGACCCTCACCCAGTTTGCCAGAACTCCACCTGCACTAGAGGGTGTCTGTGCCGACCGCCCTTACTGCGCCACCAAAGCGGACACTGCGTTGAAGAAAAATTTTGTTTACCACGTAATATTAGGGCTGTAAATAGCTCAATCGTTCTTATTTTTTTTTGTTTTAACTAGATTTGACTAATTAGCTAAATTATTTACCCATTTTCTGTCAGAATTAAAACTTAACTAAAATATTTTAGTTTATCTAATTTGTTTTTATTTTCAGAAAAATGTTCTAGTCCGGACGAGGAATACTCCTGCCGCTACGGCTGTGAGTTACGATGTGTTCGTCAAGCATGCATGCGCCCGCGCAGGTGTCGGTTAGGCTGTCACTGCAAGAAAGGTCTTTATAGGAGTATTCGTGGAGAATGTGTTACTTTTGACAAGTGCTTTGTTTAATATAAAAAATGGAAATTTTATGTTTTTTATTTATTTAATAGATTAATATTAGTTTACATATCATGCATTAGAGGCTTCTAGAGATTTGAACAGATCTTCGGTCTACGTGGTGGGGGTTTTCACTGAGCGTTTTATAAATAGATATAATTATATAATTAAATTAATAATAAACTGTGGCACATAGTGAAAACTTATATTACAAATAAAAGAAAAAATCTATGAAGTGTAAATGTATAGATATTACATAGAAAATCTAAAATTGTATACTAAACATTATATAGAGTCGGCTTTATGAACACAATTAAAAACTAAAAAAGAGGATGACTCACTGTTGCAGTGAGCAGTAAGCAGTAAGCGTATCAGAGACCAGCATCCCTCTATTCAACTAAGAGAATAAAACAAGGCAGAACAAACACCAGCAAAACCTGGCATATTATATAAAAAGAATCAAAAATAAAAAACTAAACTCCCAAAACAAGAACAACTTTATTAAAATTTAAAACCAGATAAAAAAATTATAAAATGTAGGCCAAAAATGAAACATATAAAAAGTGGAAACAAAAGAAGGTATGAAAAAAATTATACGAAAAGAGAATTACACATTAGTTATTCTTGGGAAAAATTAAGTTCTCATCATAAAATTCTATGGAGGGCACCAGACTGTTTTAGGATGAAGAGTCAACCGTCCCCTCCCCCTTTTCTTACGCCCACGTTTAAGGGCAATCATCCAGCAGAATACAGGTTCGATTTTCGCTTCTGACGTAACCGTCTTTGCAGAAGCAGCCGCTTCGACACGCGCCTGTGCACACTTGGTCAGGATTGAAGCAAGTCTTGTCACAGGCGCCACATTGCTTGTATTCTTGATTTGTTCTGCATCCTGAAAATAAATATAAAATATATTACTATCATATACTATGTTTTTTGCTGCTGGGATTGATTACCACTCAAGAGAAAAAACATTTTTTTAGATACACGCTGTATCTTGCATACGGTAGGCGGTAGGCGGGGAAAACCTGCAGCTACAACTCTCCGTTCTACATGCACCGCTCAATTTTCAAATTCAACGCTTTGTTTGCTCACAGCTCTGGAGCGAAGAAAAGAAAATAATTTATTCCCCTAGATGAGAATTGAACCCACGACGACGGCCGACACCACAACGGCCTCGATCTATACAATTATACATATAATATAATTGTACCTTGTCAAATCTTATAATTCTGGACATTTATCTTTGTAATAAAACCCATAACGGCTATTTTTAAAATGTGTTTCTGTTTGTGAATGCAGTTTTCGCTGTTGTATTTTGGCATTTTTGAATTGGCTGATAACTTGAGTTACTTAATTGGATAATAAAAGTAATTCAGAAAAAAACATAATTCAAGCAGGCGAAGCCGCGAGCTGTTTAAATAATAATAAATAAAAAAAGTAAAAGATTGAAATACTAAAAACTTACGTATCTTCTTAGCAGCAGCGACTGCTATTATCAAGCATAGCATAAAGATGAATACAACTTTTTTGTTTGCCATTGTCTTGAATTGATATTATAGAAGAACTGTGTGATGCTATACAACTATCCTTTTTATATTGACTGCATTAAAATAACTATTATGTCTAAAGTGCTGATCACACTAGACTGTTTTTTTTTTTGCTTTATTGCTTGTATCCCGCATATAGTACCCTACCCTACTATATAGGGAGGGGAACCTAGTGTTGGGGCACTCCGTTCCTGTTAAGATTGAAGAGGCGTTGAATCTTATTGGGTTTGTGCTCACGTTCATCCATTTGCGATTACATTCGTCTCATTAATGTATTCAGCTGATTTTTCAGCTGCAACATGTCTGTCGTAAGTGCACAGCATGTTTTTAGTTTTTTAAACTATTACTTATTTATATTATAACAAATAAATTTTGTTTATGAACAGATCTTAGTATGCAGATAGGAAAAAAATTTTACAATTTAAATTTCAATTTTAATATATTTATAAAGTAAAGGAATATATGTATATATAATTAGTGATTGTAATGCAACAAATTCACATTCACAGGTGTGAAAATATGATAGGAATATAAAATATGCATTCGCGATACTTAAAAGTAAATTTGAATTATGAAGAAAAAACATTAAATGCATCGAATCTATATTAATATAATTGTTTATTTTTGTTTGTTTGTTTATTTAAACGCTAAGGTCCCTGGATCTATTGGTCCGATTTACTTCTTTTTGTTTTTATGAAAACGTGGCGCAGCGGCTCAAGAGTGTGACTGTAACGCGACGGTTGTGGGTTCGATCCCCACTAGAGGTAGTCAATTATTTATTTACGTTTATATTTTCATTTCTTCGTGCTGGTGTCGAGGCAAAAGCTCGGCGTTGACTTCTGCCACTCAACACGCAATGCCTCCAGAATTCACACTAACACTAGGTTCCCAGGTTTTGCCTACTCTGCTATGTATAGGATACAGCGTAAAGTTAAAAAACTGTCATAAATTATAATTTTTCTTATATTATGCTTAAAATAAAAAAAATATAGTAAGTTTATGCGCCAAATGTATCATACAATATAGACATTGACATAATCATGTTTACATATGTAGGTATGTAGGTACAAACACTTGTATAAATGTTGGTATAAAAAGGCGTATTTTTGGTGGAACCATCAGTTCATTTCAAGTCTCCCAAGATCAGGTCAAGAGCAGTCAGTCAATCAGTCAAAAATAAAATACTCCAAGACTGCTATGGCGTCCGCGAAAGCTACATTTTTATTAATGTTATGTTTAATTATTGCTATTGGAAATATAAAATGTGAGTACTTATGATTTTGGTTTTATAAGGCCTTATTCCATATGGAGAAAATATGGAAGAATATAGGATCAGTCGTGGTGCTAAGGCACAAGCGTGGCTGTAAGCGCGACAGATTGAGGGTTCGATTCTCAGTCGAGGATATGAATTAGTGAATATGTCCATTTCCTCGCTGTCGTATGTCGAGGTGAAGCGCGACGCTGAGTTCTGCCACTTAACGCCTCCAGAATTGGGCGTAAAATTGGGAACGGAAGCATCTTACTGGAAACAGAGTGTGTTTCTTCTTCTCTGTGTTCTCTTTGTTCTATGTTATGTATGTCTGATTTCCGTCACTCAACACATAATGCCTCGAAAATCTGGTGGAACGTAATTATCTTAATAGGAACGGAGTATCTTAACACCAGGTTCCAGATACCCAGTGCCGGTTTTAGCACTACCGGCGCCCTGTTTTTTCGGCGCGAATTTTTTCGGCGCCCCCTAACTACATTTCAATAATATACAAAAAAGGGAATGGGTACAACGAAATAACCATCTATTTACAAAAAAAATAATGACAAAAACTAATAAAATTTCACTTCTTCTAGCCTTTCTATCTGCGAACTCTTTTATTAGGCAATCAAAGTCTATGTTTTCAATTTTATTTACAAAGTTGTTACGATCACTTTTTTTTTTTAGATATCAAAGACGACGATGACTTTGTTTTTTTTTAGATATCAAGAGCGACGATGACTTTGTTTTTTAGATCTTAGACCATTTTAAAGGGCATCAAGTCCCCTAAGTCGCACCGGGCAGCAAATACCCTAGCTACGCCACTACAGCGAGGAGACATCTTTGCGTAAAGCGCCCTAAACGGGCGTCTACGGCGCCCTTTTTATTCGGCGCCCCTGGGCGGTCGCCCAGGCTCGCCCTACCCTAACGCCGCTAGTGCAGATACCCTCTGCCTACCTCTCTATGCGCTATTAACTATAACGTTATTAAAATATACTTAGGTATTGGTATGTTTATACCTAGAAGTTTTGTTTAAGAATAATATTGGATTGCTCACTTATTATAAATTTAAAATATTAATTACTATTTTTGAGAGCGAAGATATTAAAATATTACATATATATGTTATTTGCCATTTGTAATTTCATTCCCTCTGTCTACTGTACCTATATGTGGAAGAATCATCTCTATCCATTCATTCATTAATCTCTATCCATTCATTCATTAATCTCTATTCTTTCATTTTTGTTTCAGGCCAATGTGGAACTAATGAAGTGTACAAGAGCTGTGGCACCTGTGACGGGACTTGCAGAAATCAAAACCC
Organism: Heliconius numata; assembly: GCA_016802625.1. Taxonomy (NCBI): domain Eukaryota; kingdom Metazoa; phylum Arthropoda; class Insecta; order Lepidoptera; family Nymphalidae; genus Heliconius; species Heliconius numata. The sequence continues at coordinate 9,670 of JAEBDU010012074.1, forward strand.
CATATGTGCACAGGTGTGCACGATGGGCTGCTTCTGCCAAGGAAATTATGTTAGAAATGATGATGGTAGGTGCGTCAATGTAGGTGATTGTTAGGACACACATTGTATTTTATATGACATGGTTCATATAACGACAATGCCACTTACAAATATAGGTGTTATAGCTTCTCTTCTGCACTTTTAGCTCTCTGTTACAATAAAAAACAATAAATGCTTTCGAAGAACAACAGTGTATTTTTTGTTATTATGGCACGACAGTACTTTCTCATCTATCTCTTTCTCTCTCTTCCTCTCTATCGTGTATTGTTTACACTGCTCTCCAAAAAAAGGACATTCACATAAAACATTTGTAATTAATGATAAACATATCTATATTTTAATAATTATTAAAAACTAACTAATAATTATAAAACCCTTTTTCTATTCCAGTATTTCTATATTACTTTTAATCCAAGCCTTTATTATTTAATATATAAAAATTATAACTATACAGGGTGGAAGAGGCAGCGCTTCTTTTATTGAAACTGCATATAGGGTAATATATTTCAAACCCACACCTAAGAAATTAATCAAGGTACCTCAACTGTTTGGACGTAGGATTTTTTTTTCATTTCACGATTTTTATCCATACCTGTATTTCGTGTGACGCACACATACGTGTGCGACGTTTCCGATTTGACAGGTAAGTGTGTGCGTGCCTATGTTATACTTTACAAATGGCGTTTTATTTTAAAACGATAATTTTATTATTTATTTTGTTTGAAAAAATAACTTTTTCATTTTTGGGAATTATTTTTTTTCCGAATTATATTAGGCTTTTATAGAGTAATTAAAACTGTGGTTTCATTTAAAGTGGCGCTGACAATTCCACCCTGTATATACCTACACAAACCTACGTTTATTTTACAGTTTGAATAACTTTTGTACTTACGCATGCACGAGAATTGTTTTGCTTAATAATACATCTGCTAAAGATTTCTCTGAGCCACTGCTGACTATTGGTAATGATGATGAATGAGTTCATTTCCATATAATTTCTGTAACTTTGTCTCATCGAAAGACGAACTTATCAACAAAGTATTCTCAAACATAATTTCTTGAAACTTCAAACTACAATAACAATGAACGGTTGAGTGAGCGAGCTATTTCAGCGACTAAGAATGAAGATGTAAGTAGATGACCTAAACTACATAATTCAGAATGAGATCATTTAAACAACCCTCTTCCACGCAACTGTGGCATGGCCTATCTACGACAGTGTTTTCAGTTCAATACGATTTGGGTACATTCAAAATGCGCATTTATCTCCATTCTCCACCTAGTCGGCCGGCAAAGCACCTGTAGCTTCTCTGGTGTTGCAAGGGGTCGTGAGGGGCGGTGATCACTTACCATCAGGGGACCCGTACGCTCGTTTGCCTTGTCTTTTTCCATAAAAAAACACGCAGTGCCTCGAAATAATCGGCAGAAAGTTGAGAACGCAGCGTTTTTGACACTAAGTGCATTTTATTTAATTTTGCAAAAAAAACATTGCAACTCAATGCAACTCTTGTATCTTTTGATTGCGATGACTAGAAACTTGATATTTTTCTATATTCCAAGTTCGTATTCCATACTAATTTTAGATTGATACATCCACGAGACCCCAAAATAAATCGTCTCGACAAACGGACAGACAGACACAAAGTGATCCTATAAGTTTCCGTTTTTTTCCTTTTGATGTACGGAACTCTAAAAACATAATATATGCAGTAATAATCATTTACAGTCG
>JAEBDU010012075.1:0-16978 GCA_016802625.1 Heliconius numata
ATTTTCCACCAGGTGTATTATCTCATAATGGTTAACAAAAAGCATTAATTAATATACTATTTAAGCCTTTAAAGTACGCACCATTAATGCTGTAGGAACATAAAATTATACAAGTTATAATTTCACCGACGAGAATGAGCGGCATACCTACAATTTAAATAATTTCGCATTGTTAATTACACCAAAATGTTTTATGCTAGCGATCTTCCATTACTCATTATACTAAATTACTTTCTGCTTTATATGCATTTTTTTTTATTTTTAGACTTCCGTTCCTAAAGTACGTACTGACTTGCCATCGTTGGTAGAAAGATATATAGGTAAATGTTACATATAAAAAAGAAATTCCTATAGCTGTTCCTATAAATGTTTTTTTTTTTGGATTTTATTAATATTTTCACAGGAGCTTCAAACGTTCTTGTTCTTACATAGTTACAAACCGACCTTATAAAAAGCGATTTAAAAAATATTTAAATTTTTGTACTTATACTTTACAAATTCATTAAATATTAAATAAACAAAGAACATCAAAAATTATTACTCATAAAATGAATGTCGGTCGCCATCACATATAAATTACAATTAGGTACGAGTTAAGCCAATTTGGTTTCCACATGACGTTACGTAACTATTAATATTATTAAAAATATTTAAAACATATTATTATTAAAATCCTTAATTCGTTCCGTTTTCTTTAAAGCTGAAAATATTAATACCTGTTAATTACAACCTCGCGTTGAACAATATAGTGGCCGACAGTTACGTCCGCTTAAACAAATTAATTTAGACACAAAACCTGCCATTACACGTTTGCCGTTGTATTTTGTAAAAGTTTTCTATTGGTTATGAAAAAAGATTTTTTTTTTATATTGTGCTAGTACTTTCTTGCCGTTTTAATATACAAACAATGGTTGTAATTTTGTTTGCGCGGGAAAATTACTATATTACTATTTTTTCTTTTCCCTTTTCATGAGTCTGATAAATCAAAACTCGGCGTTGGGTCCTGTAACTTATAAACAAATATTTCTATAAAAAGAATAAATTTAGAACTAAGGTTAGACGTAACAAATAAAAATATAATTTAAAAAAAGCTACATCTACTTCTGGCTAAATATTATACATCTATGTCAAACCTTTTCCGTTTACAATCTATTTCCCTCTAACAGCGACTATTTTCATCAGAAGTCTAGACAATTTCCGATATTGCCAACCGGAAACAAGTAAGGAAGTGGAAGTTCTATATATGAGTAATCTAAAATGACTGAAACAATTGTTTACAAGAGAATATTAATTGGGTGACGATTTTTTATTCTAGGCCAGTCGTGACGCTGAGGCACAAGCGTGCGACTGTAGGACGCACCTAAATTTGTATTGTGTGTTGTTTTTTTTTATTTCAATAAAATTAATTCATTTTTCATTTATTTTTGGAATATGGACCACAATCATCGTCTACGCCCTTGCAATACAATACAAATACAAATAAAACATGCTCCATTTGAGCAAGTAAATAGTTGTATTATACTAAAACCAGAGAGTGAAAGTAGCTACGTTTGGGAGTCTTATTACAATCTGCTATCAATTGCCTCTTGATTAAGTACACTTGATTTAATTCCGAGCAACTTTTTGTTGGTCGCTTTAAAAAAGAATTACATATATATTGTTTCTCATAATATAAATTATTTATACACAATGTATTGTACTATAAAAATAATTATAGTAATTCTTATTTTATATTTTAAGCTCGATTCACGATTTGTGAATGTTCAACACATTTGTGAACATATTTTTGAATAATTATGTTGTAATTGCTGTCTATATATTACTATTTTTGAACTGTAAGATTGTAGCCACAGAGTATATTCTAATATGCTATAAGTTGCAGCTGACATGTGAAAATGACAGTGAGTGAAAGACAAAATTTGACAAGTGACAACCTTTAGATACTGATAATTGTAATACAGTATTTCATATTTAATTTCGATTAGGATACTATGTAGAATTATTAACTTATATTAAAGTATATTAATACGAACAAATGACTTCCAAGGCGGCAAAAATAGCAGAATTGTTCACAAAAACTGTTGCTTCAACAAAATGTTTCGATCATAACCTACGGAAGGTAAATTATGTTTTTAAATTTTAAACATATATAAAAACATTAAACTACAAGTGTTATCTAAAACCTACAGTCTTTTTTTGCTTATTACGTAACCTAATAATAAAAGAGCTATTTCTAATGCCCTGGTTACGTAATTTCCTTAAATGTGTTAAAATAATTATGTTGACAAGAAACACTTTATTTTTATGCTAATTTGCTATTAATAGCGTAAAATTTCTTATAACCTATACTAAAACTCATTATTTAATATACAGGTTAAAGTCATAAGTGTAGGCAATGGAAAGATGATAACAGAGTTCCAAGTGGGCGAGGAGCATCTGAATCAACGTGGCACTTTACATGGTGGTTTCATTGCACACTTGGTAGATGCTATATCAACTTGTGCTCTCGCTTCTCATGAAAATATTGATACTAGAGGAGTATCTATTGATCTTAGTGTAAGGTAATAGAATTTTTATTTTACAGCTTCACACAGTGTTAAGACTCTTAATTCACTAGATTCTGCTCAATTTCCAAGATATTGAATATTAAATGGTGGAACTTGCTTGCATTGCCTGCAATAGAGAGGAAATAAAACATTTTATTTCCCCCAAATGGGAATCAAACATAACACTACATTTACAGTTAGATTATGTGCTGCTATTCAGCAAAAGTTATTAATACAACACCAACACCACCACACAACAATGGCATAGTTAACATGGAACATTGTAATAGATTCTATAGTTGCTGAAGTTTAAGTTTTTAATATGTTGTCTTTGAAAGTATTTCAAAGTCAGGAATATATATATTATTCCTAAATTCCTTCTACCTAACAATAAAAATGTGTGATTGAAAATGTATTTAGTATTTATTTATCTATTAAATAATTGTTTATTTTAATTGCCTTTATATAGGAACATATATAAAATGAAAAGTTATATTTGGAGTTTTATTGTGTAATTTCAATATAAATATTATATTTCTATTCAGTTACATGAATGCGGCGAGACCAGGTGACAATGTTGAAGTAGAGGCTGTTACAAGAAAACTTGGTAAAAAAATAGCATTTCTAGAAGTGGAAGTACGAAACAAAGACAACAATAAGGTTTTAGCGACTGGAAGACATACAAAGTATGTTGGAATCTAATTATTAAAAATATACAATGAGATTTTATAGCATTGTAGTTAATCTGTTACCATTTAGTGTTTAAGATCAATAAATTGTATTAAATTTAATGTTTTTGTGTCATTTTATCCTTTTTGAAATACATTTTTTTTATTTTAACATTAAATGGTAGGTGTCAAAATCAAACCACCAATTTCCTTTTTCCATTTATTTTTAAGCATATTCAAACAAAAGATATATAAGATGAAAGGAACCACACTTGAAAATGTTATAACTTTACTAGAATCTAAGTATGTGTCAGCCTTGAAAAGGAATTTTTTTCAACATAATAAAAATATTTAACTTATTAAGATTATTTTATTATAAGATATATTCGCAAATTTGTTTTCTAAATTTTGTTTTCTAGGTTTTGTGCTCTCCGCCATATTTAAAAATTATAAATAAGTTTGCACTGTACTTTATATATCCTGATAAATAATCGCGTCGTAATAACTTTTTAAACTGATACAATAACCTAGCAGTGCCTTGGAGTATTTAGTAGCAATTATATAGTAAGTGTGATTCCTTTCTTACATAGAGTAAATGCAACGCAAATAATAAGAAATACAGATCTAGAAACAATTGTTTCTAATCCGAATAAAAACGTCAATCGATTTACAGATTCCAATTTATATAGCTCACAATGTTATATTTTAAAATACTCAATAGCATATATATTCACGAAACAAAATTTGCATTTTATATATCTAACGAAGTTTGCGTTAACTTTGGAACTGACCACAATCAATGTAGAATTCCATTAGAGTTATTAATGGCTAATTATGCTTATAATTTAAAATTAATTCCTCCATATTAACGGGGCTCCTTTAAATAATTGTAGTGATTTCGTACGTAGATAACCATTGTTAGTTTTCATTAATTGAACGATCCGATCCTATATACATACCTAAGTTATGAATTATTTATTTTCATTAGCCAACCGTCGAACTATTAAGGAACAGGCACTTCAATATTGTCATCAACTTAGCATATATAAGCCCTATATGTTAACGTCAGTCTAATCCTCTCCATCCAAAATAGTTTACAATGGACTGATGAATATAAATAATTATAGTTGAATCCAGTACTAGAAGCGATGGTGGACTTTTTGGTATTCATTTGAAATAGCAAATAAGTATCTTTCTTTCTTCCTGGCATTAATCCCAGCTATTACCAGGGTCTGCCTTCCTACTCAACCTACTCCACTTTGCACGGTCTTTTTCGTCCTCGGTGGTTAGACCATTTTGAAATAGCAAATAAGTAATTAAGTATATTCATATACATTTATTTTTTTTATGTAATCAATGAGTCGAATGAGATTGACTCGAATGTTAAGGTCAAATCTCGCCTGTAACTTTATATACGTAGCGCACACTACTCTACTATATACTCCCCAGAAAATCCCCCCTACTAACAAATAACTCATAAATTAATTGCAATCTTAATTTTTTGAATGAAATTTTATGTATCATTTGATGGTCAGTTCTATAGCTCTATGCTAAAAAAGCGCAAATAAACATTTCTTATTATAAGGTTTATGTTTTAATTTTAACAATATTTAAACTACACATCTATTAATACATTTATTATGATGAATTCCAAAATGGAAATGCTTATCCTAAGTATAAGAGGAGTAAGAGTTTGGGAACATTCGAATCTTACGTATTACTTAGTCAAGTTATGTTACCACAAAATGGTGGTGGTGGCAGATGAACATTTAAGGTTCAAAGGTGAAATTCCATTAAGCAAAGAATTTTCTATTAAAAAATATACAATAGTTGCTCCGATCTAGTAGCTGGAGTTAGGTAGCGTGACTGATCTTTACTTCGGAGAACTATTATAGCTTGTCAGTCCAACGCGTTCCTTTTTCCAGCTGTTTCTGTGAAGGTATTAAAAATTCTCATAGATACAGTAGCTCAGTGAGCTCGACTCGGAAGAAAATCATTGTTGTTATATATGGTATGGGACATGAGTTTAAATTTTTAGGGTTATACTTGTATTATTATTTAGTTATTGTTGAGTATATTCAATTTTATTCGAACTTTAATTCGAATAAAAAGGGAAAAATAGATACGTAATTAGTAAAAACGTATTGTTGGTTATCACATTAGTACCGCAAAGTCGCTTAAAGCATCGAATGTTCGCAACTCCTAATAGACACTGCCGAATCTACTAATATCAAAAATATCATAGTTATAAATGAATGTAAAATTGTAAGTACACAAATAAATGAAATCTTTTCAAGTTAATTATAATGTCAATATAACATTGTAACGGAAATAAAACATCAATGACAACATATACCTATTCAAGTACGTACAGAGAATCAAAGTCTAACATAAAAAAACTCTATTTTATTAAATTTGAAAAACAATATAGTTATTTATAAACGACAGGACGTCCCGATAATATCAGATTTATCTATTCTATAGAATTTAAAATTTACCCTTACATTACGAATGTATATAGATTTTCCTATTACATTAGAAGTATTTACTAGAAATAGATAACATAGACACCGAAGGCTTATTGCGAACTAGCCATATAAGAGAGTGCATTGCAATATTTCATTAGCGTCCGAAAGTGCGAAATTTTTTTACAAATACGACTTTCATATAGCTGATTCGAAAGAGCCGAACAACATCGAGATTTTATTGAGAAACGTTAACAATTATAACATATATTACATATACATATTTCAGGTCATGAGTGATAAACTAACCGACCAACTTAAGATGTTATTGCTGAAAAGCGCAACTAGAATAGCTTACCTAAGTTTACATATATATATATATGCTATGTGAGTAAAATAGAAAATGTTAAGTGCAATTTACAATCGCGTTCACATTATACTCTGGTAGCGAGTACTTAATATCCTCAGTCCATATCATTACATTCGAAATTCGTGTCAGGGACCCCGATACATTAAATTTGGGACGGATCTTGACCTTCCTATATGAACACATACAAATCGTTCTACTTAAGAAGAAGCTGTTGCGTAAAAGCTCGCAATTTTTTTTGTAAATTATATAAATTAAATCAGCTTCACGCTGTATCCTGCGCGCAGCAGGGTAGGCAGAGAGAGCCTAGTGTTAAGACACTGCCTGCCGAATTCTGAAGGCATTGCGTGTTGAGTGGAAGAACTCTATGCCGCGCTTTGCCTCGACACCAGAGCGAAGAAATGGAAATTTAAGCGTAAATAAATATTTCACTTCCTCGAATGGGGATCGAACCCACAACCGTCGCGTTACAGTCACACCCTTGTGCCGCTGCGCCAGGACGGCCTCAAAATGTATATAGGTACTATGTAAATTATATAATATATTATTTTTTAAAATGGCACAAAATAGGATATTTGTTAAGCTAAGCTAAGCTCGGAAATGTTTGTGAAATGAAATTATACTGTTATTAAGTTATATCTTATATTAAATTTAATCCTATATTACGACTAGATTATGTTGCATATAGACACTTAATATAGAAAATTGTAACTGGGGGTAAATCTTCTTACACACATTAACATGAGAAATTTATTATTTACTTATATGTAAAATTATTCGAATCCAGTGTTTTTGATATAAGAGTGAACATAATCGTAGCAAAGTTAATAATAATTAACATTAAATGTTTGTTTTTGTTTAATAGTTGGCAAAACCACATAAAAATATATCAGGCATAATAATTTACAAAATGGAATTCAAATAAATTCTTAATTAGTTGGACCACATAGAGAAGGCTTAAAGCTATGTTGGATAGCCTACGTTTATACACATACACTGAGAACATAGTTTTTTTTTCTTTTTTTTTTGTATTTTTTTTTCAATTTAATGATATAATGAATATTATATATTTAGTAACTGTAGACACATATTTTTTTATCAACTTTTTTTTATTATGCAACTTACGTCAATTTTTTTATATTTTTATTATTTAAGGTTTTTTGTTTTTTTTTTTCTTATATTTTGATTTTTTTTAATATGTCAATAAGGATATGAATGAGATATATGGACTAATTCCTGGTTACCGGGTCAGTTTGATATAATTGTAAAGTTCTTAAATGGTATATACCAATTTTGTTAAATATTTAGTTTCTCTGGCAAGTGTCTTCTAGATATTTAACTTTCTTTTTCAAATCTTCAATAGTTTCTTTCAGCATAGAATAAGAGTCCTCTAATGTGTTCAGGCGATGATCGCTTTCAGTGTATTGCGCGTAAAGATCCATTTGGGCTGAAGTATCCCGGCGTATTCGATTTGATTCATTTTCACTTATATCATCACCACATGATTCACAATCTGCCCAAAAGCGAAAATCGACCGATGGTATATCTTCACAAGAAATTAAACCATCTTGAACTTCCGGAAGTAAAAACACGTTTTCACTTATCGTGTCGATATTGTCTCCGTTGTCACACAAGATCCTTGCTAAGTTGGCCTGCCTAATCTGACGTAATTGTTCAGGCTCAAATGTTGAAGGATTCTCATACCAGAGACGATCACCATCACGCAAACGCCTGAATTGTTCTATTAATAAGCAACGGAAAAGAGGACCAACTTTTCCTCCTTCAACTTGATCTTCTAATATTCCACCCACCCAAACGTCAATGTTATATACTGATCCATAAAGTGTTTTAAGCTTATTCCTGACAGTCTGATCGGATATTTCACCCGCTAAGTCATCGAAATCATTTACTTCACTCATATTGCAAAACTGGCGGAACTGTGTATAAGGAGGAATAGCGTGATCACGTCCTCGTTGAATATTAATAGCTGCTAAATCAAGTGCTACAGCATGTGCTGTATGGAACAGCTGCTCAGTAAGTTCAGTGTTTAAGTTTTGTGTGGGAGTTTTAAGTTTAGCAGGGGTGCTGAACATGCCTCGTAGTAAAGGATCAACACCACCTTCATCAACCAGTCTCCAAGGGGAGAAGAAAGCATTGCGCAATAATAAATGTCCTTGGGGTATAGTTTCAAAGTTTTCATCATAACGATGCAGTAACGGATTTATGATTGAATGACCAAACCGCAAGGCGGCTGTAGCAAAAACGTTAGAGATAGACGGATTGAGATTTGGATTATATTGTTTATATTCACCCAATTTTTCGTATCCTTCAGGGCCTATAATAAGAGGCAACCAGTCTTTGTATGTTATGACTTGTATTTCAGCTCCGACAATTTTCCTGGCTTCTTGATATACCCTGTCGCCATCCCAGAATGGATTCAGAGCCTTTAGGATTAATGCAATACGATTATGTTCTCGCATCCAGATTGTATGCATTGCTGCTAAGCCAATTTGTTCGTTAGCTCTTATATCGCCGGCTACGAAACAGCTACGAGTACTTTCTTCTAAATTGCGTCTACAGTCCATTGCATTCAAACCAGTAGTAGGTAATAAATGTTTTTTACCGGGAAATTGCGCCCCGACACGAAGAGTACCATTTTCGTTACTTAGATCCCGGAGATCTTCAGCAACTGTTTTTTCAAAACCATAAACCTGAGACGCGTCAATAAACGATGTAAGTTGATTAATTTGTTCTCTTGGTTGTAATTTTCCGAAAAGAGCTGAAGTCATTCCAGAGCCACAAACGGAGCTTGTCCTTACAAAGTCGATGCATCTGCGATTAGTTATTCTTGGATCATTTTTAGGAACATCTATAGGGAAACATGGGGCTGCATAATCACATGTTTTTTTGCAATCTACCCCATCCCAAGTCTGTGAGCTTACAGATGGCAACGCATGGTCCAAGTCATGATCTAGCCATTGACCCCACTGCATCGTCATATGAGTTATTTCAATATCCATAGATATTTCAGTGGTACTAATAATTTCTGTAGAAATTAATCTTGCACTCGGTAAGCTATGTCCGTTATACTTTTTGTTTTTATTCCATCCTACTGGTTGACTAAATCCGTTTTCATATATAGGATAAAGAAGTCGGCGGAAACTAGAGAGCGAAGTACCCCAATTTGGATGATTGTAATTATTACAGCTTCCGTCAATACTCCGGTACTTCTTATGAAAACACATATCTGAACAATCCTTGTTTTCCCTGTGAGCTACACAACCAGATAAACGAGCTATAATTTCTAAATGTTCACCGGATAAGATTCCTTCATAATAATAGGGTTGAATAGCAGTAATGTTTGATCCAGACTGCGTAAATTCCTTGACTTTATCTAAAGTTCGCTCATAAATTTCAGCTGCACGTGCTACCTCTCTTTCTGGTGCGTTAGGAAATCTTGCCATCCTGTAAAGTTCTGCTATGCTTGTTACTGTTGTTCTATCCTTAAATAGGTTTTCCACAGTCCTTGCAATGGCTTGATCAACATCTCTTGTTGCTTCTGTTAAAGCAATATTCACATATTCGTCACCTGGTAGAATATGATCTTTAACAGTAAGAAATACCGATGCAGTATCACGTCCATATTCATTATACACAGAACACTCGTAATTTCCGGCATCCGATAAGCTTACGTTATTAATAATTAAACTACCGATCACGGTAATTGTGAATCGGTAGTTGGCAACGATGCGGTTTCCATCTTTTCTCCACTCAACTGTGGCCGGGGGGTCACTTTCATATTCGCATGGCATTTGCACAGATGTTTCCTTAAAAGCGTCGGTATCTTCTGGTTTAAGTGTTATTTTGGGATGTGTAATTTTGAATTCTTGTACTTTTAAAATAGCAGATATTTCTGTAAGCCCTTCAGAATTTTCGGCACGACAGTGGTATAATCCACCGTCTTCTTCGGTGGCCTCAAGTATTGTCAAATTTTGATATTCATTACTTAAAATTATATTATCAGTAGGCGGCAATACCATAGTGTTTCGATACCACGAAATAACAGGTTTAGGCACTCCTCTAGCTGTACATTGAAATTGAGCAGTATCACCAATTGTGACTGTCAGATCCTTTGGTACTATAATAAACGCCGGTGCAACTAAAACAAAAAATATTAATATATTATACTTAAAATATATATATAACTTAGTATAATTTTAGCTAAGTTATTTTATTACCCATAACTTCAAGCGTAACAGAAGCCGTTATTTTCCCGTTAATGTTTTCAGCTTGACAGGTGTACAGTCCAGAATCTTCGTGTTGGATATTTTCGATTATAATGGAACCATTGTGACGCATCGAAATACGTTCAGTTAATAATATTCGTTCATTATTATAATACCATGAGATGTGAGGCGTTGGATTGCCTTTTGCAACACAGTCAAAGCGTGCAAGACGTTGATTTATTTTAACCACTTGTTTACGAGGTAGTATTGTAAATACCGGGTAACCTGCAGTAAAATACGATTAGATATTTTATTTTTTTCGTACATATAAATTACAATTTATGTTATTACCGCCTCTGGGAATAATACTTACCGTTGCTGTCAGGCTTAATTTGCACCATCATTTTAGCTGGTTTTGATTTTACTTCACCAGCAGGGTTCTTAGCTGCACATTCGAATACACCCACATCATTTTGATCTGCGTTATGAACCATAAGAGTACCATTGTCCATCACTTCATATCTAGAACTGTCAATTGGCAAAACTGCCGAATCTCTAAACCATACAATTTCGGGTGTCGGTTCGCCTTTTGCGACACAACTGAACATGGCATCGTCTCCAAAGTTGACTACTACATCTTCAGGATCCGATTCGATTTCAGGTCGTTCTGAAAAGATTTCAATTAGTACCAAAGACTATATAAATAGAAAGTTTTTAAAACATATATAATACAAAGAATAACTTACGACAATGGAAGTCTTTCTCTTTCATCGCAGCCAAAGATGTTCCAGTGGCCCCGGCAGGTTCATAGCAAGTTGCAGCGATGCTCATATCATTGTGTTCGGCGAGCATATGGACAAACCAGAGCATAGCACAATCGCATACTAGGGCGTTGCTGTCCAGGCGCAACTTGTGCAACTTCGGCATGCCGCGGAAGGAACCAGGTGGAATAGTCTTCAAGTTATTGTTGTGTAAGTATCTGAATAAACAATGATCATTTAAATATATGCTTATGAATTAACTAAATTCGGTCCACAGTATTTCAAATATGTACTTACAATCGCTCAAGGCGCGGCAAGTTGGAGAAAGTTTCAGGTTCAATTTGATGTATTTCATTGATATGCAAATACCTGGAACAAAACCATAATTTATCTAGTTTCTTTTTGATACATTATTTGTTCATTTAACTTATGTATCCCGCAAGTAGAAGGGTAGGCAGAGAGTATTAAGATTCCGTTCCCCATTTTCCGTTGGATTCTGAAGCATTGAGTGTTGAGTGACGGAAATCAAATCGCGCTTACGCTCGCACTATAGCGGAGAAATGAAAATATTAAATATTTAATTTTCCCAATATGGGTAATCGAACCCACAACCTGTTACGTTACAGTCACTAGATTATAGAGAAAAGTCAATTGTCCTTTACATATTTTTTCATATGAAAATTCAGAACTAGAGGCCTTCGTAGCGTAAAGATGTGACTGAACGCGACGTTTGTGAGTTCGGGCCCCATTCGAGGAAATGAATTATTATTTTTTTTATATTTTCATTTCTTCGCTCTGATGCCAATGCAAAAGCTCGGCGTTGAGTTACGCCACGCCTCGGATAATTCGGCGGTAAGTGGAAAACGGAGTGTCTTAATACTAAGTTCCTTCTGGCTACTTTGCCGCATGCGGGATACAGTGTGAAACTGATTTAGTTTTTTTAAAATTGAAAACTAATGAAATTGAAAGTGAAGTAACAGAAATGTTAAACAGAAAACAACTTTCATTTTAAACTATTTTAGTCACCAATTTGCATTTCTACCGTACCAACATATATGAAGTCTCTCAGACAAGCGAAAAGCGTAGAAATATTGCTAACAAAAGATTGTTTGTGTTATGCACAGCTTCCCTTTGTACTATAGAGCGAAGTTTGCATTTGGTGAGCGTTTCCACAATAAGGTAAATAAGTGCACGGAATTTCTACCCGAAGCAAATCATTGTTTTATCAACAGTATTTACGACTTAAAAATTGGGTAACACTGGCCACCGTAAACGTAAAAATATTAATAAATAACAATTAATTCTCCAAGAAAGACTTGAACCCACTTCCGTCGGGTAACGGGCACACGCGTGTGCTTCAGCGTCATATATGGCATATTTGTCAATATTATTAAAATACTGCCTTCATAAGTACTATTAGGAAATACTTCAAAGATAAATTTTCAAATAATAATATTTATTTACATACATTAAAAATCTTCTAATATATATTATATTATAAAGTACGCATCCGTTTTACATATAGTATAGACAAATACAAACAAATTAAGCTTCAAAATATAAACACAATCTATTCCAAGAACAATGCTTGATTTTCCTCCCTATATAGTACAGTATGACATATTGTTACACACTTAGCAACCGCAATGACATCATTTCGTGATAATACGTTCGACTACTGAATACATCTTAAAATGAATACAAGACTTTAGTTAAATTAGGCCGTCGTAGCGCAGTGGCACAAGGGTGTGACTGTAACGCGACGGTTGTGGGTTCAATCCCCACTCGAGGAAGTGAAATATTTATTTACGTTTATATTTCGATTTCTTCGCTTTGATGTCGCGGCAAAGCGCGGCGTTGAGTTCGGCCACTCGACACACAATGCCAGCAGAAAGTGGAGAATAGACAGAAGGTTCATTCCGCCTACCCTGCTGGGTGCGGGATACAGCGCGAAGTTGATTTATTTATTTATTTTTTACTTTAGTTAAATGGCGTAAGATAAGAGCTTAAGATGATTAAAGTAATAAATCAGCTTCACGTGGTATCTCGCATACAGAAGGGTAGGCAGAGGGAACCTAGTGTAGAGACACTCTCAGATTTAAGATGAATGATGATGAATGTGGGTTCTATCTGGAAATAGAACCCACAACCGAGGGAACAGAATGTCTATGCCTAGTATTAACTAGGTTTCCTCTGCCTACTCTGCTGAGTGCGGGAAACAGCGTATAAAAAAGGCTTTATAAAAAAAAATTGAATAGGGAACCCAAATAAAACATATAAGAACTATCTTAAAAAATGCAGACGTAACCGTAATTTTACGTTTATATGTTTAATTTTATATACACATACATACATATACAGCTTCACGCTTTATCCCTAGCGGCGTAATCAGAGAGAACGGAGCGCCAAACGCTATGGTCTCTACATACCTCTTTCACCTCGTCCACTGTCATCAACCTCTTCATACTTGCCCTACGGAGGATCCTTATGCTTTTTACGTGACTTTCCTCCAGTATCTTTGATACTGTGTTTTCGAAGGTCACCTCTCATACCGCTCACTTTTCAATCATAGATCTTTTTTGCCATTCTTTCATCACTCATTCGTTCGAAAAACTCTCACATTTTACAATTATAAAAACATAAAATTAAATTAATAACAGAAATAGAATACTCACAGTTGTTCCAAATGGACCATGCCATGGAAAACATCAGAATCTATATGTTTTATACGATTTCTGTATAGATAGAGATATTTTAAGCGGCGTAGGCCGTGGAAGGAGCCAGATCTTAACTCCGTCAGCTGGTTGTCGTTTAGCAGCAGTGATCGTAGCCGATGAAGATGGCTGAACACACCAGGGGCTATGTCGAATATGCGGTTAAAACGCACGTCCCTGGAACAAAGGTATTTTTTGTTAGTTAAATAGTGTCAGCGCGGCGTTGAGTTCCGCAATTAAATTCTACACACAATGTTTCAAAAATTGGATAGAAAGTAAGATCAATGTGTTTAAATTTTTATGTTTTTTTATGTAAGCTGTATAAGAATATGTATACCTACCTAATAATTATAAAAAAAAAAATTGATATAAGTATTACCATACATTTTTAGCTTCACACTGTATCCCTCACATACAGGGTGGACAGAGGGAACTTGGGAACCTAGTGTTAACCGTTCGCTACTTTCCTCCGAATTCTGGAAGCATTACATGTTGAGTTGAATAACATAACGCCGTGCTTTGCCTCGTTACCAGAGCGAGTAAATGAAAATATTAAATATTTCATTTCCTCGAGTGGGAATCGAACCCACAACCTGTCGCATGCTTATGCCCTGCGCCACGACTGGCCTCACTAATTTATTCGTTTGCTGATACTTTTATATTGGCTATTAACGATCGTCGTGATTTATGTGGGAGGAAAGTTCTTTCTATTTAAGACGATAGCGACGTCATTTACCTATACGTAATAAAAAACGTTCCCCTTTTAAGATCCTATAAAATTAACTCACTTTTGCAAGAAAATAGAAATATATTTAAAAATAACACACCCTTTTTTATACTAAAATTAAATATACCTAGTAAATCTAAAAACAAACCTAGTAAATCTGACATGAAATATTTATGGCCATTCAATTGTTTGAGGCCAGGTAAACGACTGTAAAAAAGGTTGTGGGTTCGATTCTCGCTCTAGGAAATAAAATATCAAATATTTAAATTTTATTGCTCTGGTAACGAGGCCAAGCGCAGCTATAGAAAAGGAGAACGGAAGTGTCATAGCACTAGGATCTAAGGTTCCCTCTGCCTACTCTTATATGCACGGGCAACAGCGTTTAAAATTATTTTTAATATTTATTTAAGTGCGATGATGATTTCATTAAAATAAGCATTAATTTTCAATCATAATAGACTACCTATAGTAATTGTATTTGTATTGTAATTTATAATCGGCTTAAGTACTAAATGGTTGATAGAACATGTGCTAATTTAGTGAAATCACTTTTATATTGGTAGATTAGTCTAGGCCTGGCGTCATAGCGTCTCACTGTAAACACGACAATTATGGGTTCGATTCCCTCTCGGGGGAATGTATTTCATTTCATTGGTAAGATTCACTCAATGTTTCGAGCCTTAGGCGGAAAGTAGAGGATGGAACGGATGTGTTTTAATGGGAACGGAGTGTCGTAACACTAGATTCTCAGGTGCCCTTTCCCTGGTATGAGCGGGATAAAGCGTGAAACTAATACACAAAAATAAATTTCGAATTACAAATCGTAATCGACCCTGCTCAGCGTCGCTTTATTGGACCGCACAAAACGAAATAGAAAATAGCTTTCAATACTTTTTATACTGAGCCAAAGCTTATAAAAAGTCTAAACGAGAGAATTCTATGCTATATATTGTATATTTTTTTGCTTGACTATCATAGTTTTTTTTAAATAAAATTATAGAGCCACACTATTTAAATTTAAATAAATCTATTTTAGTATCGTTATTTATAAAATTAAACTATCGGTTAATACAGAATTAGAAACAAAAGTAAAAAATATTAATCCTTTAATAACAAGCTTTCTAGATTTTTTGTGGTGTATTGTTATTTAAACAATCAATCAATATCAATCTTTTTCATTTGATATTATGTAGATTGTGCAGTTTTGTAATCCACCATTTTGGATTTTTTTTTCTATCATGAGGTTAATGCTGTTAGGCCTCTTGGCTTTTACAGGGTCACTGGGGGGGAGGGTTTGAGGGTACTGTGTCCCTGAAGAAATGCAAGCACTGCGTGGCTGCCTGTGAGGAAGTCGACGACTGTAAACGCGCCACCTGCGGGATTCGAACCTCGGCTTGCGGCCATCGAGGGGACTGGGATTTTTTCGATTAACAAAAATATTCATTATTATATTTCTTACTAGCAAACTTTGAAGCAAGCGAAGTTATTTAAAAGCTAAAAGTGTAAGCTGTAAATAACAATCATTTTTTTCACGAACTATTTTTATGTCGCGATCGAAGTACTAAGACTTTAGCTGCATAAATAACCTTCAATCTTCGCATTAAACCCAATTAGCACAACAATAATGACGGCTTAGACGCTGGATACCTACTGAATTTCCACAAATCTCAATATTCTCATAGATAAATTATATTGTAGTTATATATTTTATATTAATTTAATGTATTTTCTAATTTCAATTATGTATTTCTAATCATACTAATTTTATAGATGTGAGCTTGTTACGCTTTCACGCGAAAACGAATCAACCGATTATCATGAAACTTTGTACAAATATTCTAAGAGGTATTAAAAAGGACATAAGATTGGAACTGTTTATTAAAAAATATATGTTTCCTTTAGCTATAATATAAAAATAAGATTAAGCGAGCCAAGCCCCATTTGAGTCTCTAGAATATCTCTAGTAAATATATAAAAACACTATTTTTTGTGTTAGTGTTGATTGAAGCCACTACCATCGTCGCAGATACAGTTAAACCTGTACTGCGCCCCAACGATCTCATTTAATAAAAAAATTATATAAAATAATAATTTATTAAATATTTTATAGTACTTAGCTTGTGCAATAAGTATTTTTACAGAATAGGAAAAGTAACATTAAAGTATGTGCAATTTTCTTTAAAACACTAGCCGACATTGATAATAATAATTAATACTTTTTTGGAAGTATCAAACTTCAAAAAGTACCAGGTAACTTTAAAGTATTTGTTTTTACAAAGAAACATATGAATATAATAATAATAATAATAATAATAATAATAAAGTATTTTTATTGACAACATTCACTTAACATTTTATGGGCTACTAGCTCCTAAGTAAGAATAAACTGTGTTTTAGAAGCTAGTGACTTCGCTGTTTTGAACATAAACTTAGGTGTTATTGTCGCAAGCCAAATAATGAAATAAAAACAAAGAAATTAATAAAATAAAGGTGTGTGTGTGTGT
>JAEBDU010012075.1:17078-31525 GCA_016802625.1 Heliconius numata
GTGTGTGTGTGTGTGTGTGTGTGTGTGTTATGAGTGTGTGTGTGTGTGTGTGTGTGTGTTATGAGTGTGTGTGTGTGTGTGTGTGCGTGTGTGCATGTGTGCATGTGTTGTGTCAAATACTATATTATATATATTTGTTGCTTTATTTTTGTATCATCATCAAATCTTCAGTGTTTGTGTAATCTAGTGTCATTAACCAGTCTATAATTTTTCTCTTAGCAGTGTATTTATTGCATGTTCTAATAGATAAAATTTTGTCAGCCGTACTATATAATATTGGGGCTATGAATTCATAGCTACGACGGGCCAAAGTGGATTTTACTCTAGGGAATTCATATTTGTATAATCTTTTGGGTGCTGTTGGGGTTTTGGTAGCAGTAGTGGAATGGTATCTTAAAATACATTTACTTATAAATAATTGACGAACGTTTAATGTGTCAGCCATATTGTAGACTAAGACCGTTGGGTGACGAAATGATAAGCCCATAGCCACTTTAAGTACAGTGCGCTGTGCTCGTTCTAAGGTAACAATAACAGATTTGGCAGCTCCTCCCCATGTAATTATGCAGTAAGTTAGAATACATACGCAAAGGGACTTATATATTTGTACTATCTGTTTTATATCTAGGACTTGTTTTAGACTTTTGAAGAGTATTATTAGTCTTCTTATTTTTTGCGTCATATTAGATATATGTGGTTTCCAATTTAAACGATTATCTATTGTTACGCCGAGGTATTTTATAGTGCTTACTCTGTTTAATCCCTCACAGTTACATTGGCTGCTTATTTTATGTTTCAGGTTACGACACGAGTGGGAGTGTATTTTAATTTCTAAATTCTCCATTGCTTCCCCAGCTGCACTGTTAGAAAAGCACATAATATAACTTTTATTAGTGTTGAGGGTTAAAAGATGATTTTGAAGCCATGTTGATATCAGAGATAAACCATTCTCGGCAGTAGTTTTGACATCATCCCAAGTTCTGTCGTGGAAAACAATGACAGTATCATCAGCATACATTATCAAAGATGATTTGTCTAGCTTGAGTTGACATAGTTGGTTAATGTAAATTAAAAATAACAGCGGCCCCAGGGTGCTGCCTTGTGGCACCCCGTATTCACAGGGCAGGTTGTCACTGAATTGATCTAAAATTCGTACGCATTGCACGCGATTGTTCAGGTAGTTATTAAACCACTGCTTTGTTATACCACGAATACCAATATCATCCAAAATAGAAATAAGTTTGGGAATTGGGACGGTGTCAAACGCTTTTTTTAAATCGAGGAATACTCCTAAACATTTTTCTCCTTTATCTAAGTGAGATGTTACAGTGGTGGTTAGCTTGAGCACCGCGTCCTCTGTCGAGTGATTAGGTCTAAACCCATACTGATTGGGAGCAAGTATTTGATTTTTGTCTAAAAATGACAAAAGTCTTTTGTGTATAATTTTTTCTAGTATTTTAGAAAGCGTTGATAATAATGAAATGGGTCTATAGTTCGAAGGAATAAAATCATCTCCACTTTTAAAGATGGGAATGACCACTGCTTGTTTAAATATGTCAGGAAATATTCCTGTCTCCATAGATAAATTACATAAGTGAACAATAGGCTCGATTAATACCTCATGCAATGCTTTTACCATTATGCCACTAATGTTATCATTACCTGAGGATCCTTTTTTTAGTGAGAATATAATTTTCTTGACTTCCTTACAATCAGTAGGAGACATGAACATTGAGTCGGCAATATGTCGCTTTCTTTCAAATAAAAAACTTTTATCGTCACACGGCTGACTATAAATTGCGCTAGCCAAATCTCGCCCAATAGACGTAAAATAGCGATTAACGTGATTCAACGAATTTTTAGGTGTATCTTTAATGTTGATTAGTTCAAATGAGTTTTTTTTATTTTTAATATTGTAGCCGATTTCTTTAAGTATATTCCACAATTGCTTAGAGTTATTTGAATTAAGTTTTAGTTTAACCTGATAATACTGTTTTTTCTGATATTTAATTATATAATTACATTTATTTCTATAGTTAATAAACTGACTTTTAAGTTGTTCATTATTAGGTTCTTTTTTAACTTTTTTATACATTTTATTACGTTTACGTATCGATTTTAGAATTCCTGTCGTTATCCAGGGTTTCAGAATTCGATGTTTCTTAGGAGTAATTTTTTTAATTGTATTTTTAATTAAAATATTTTTTAGGTTATTTACTAAAAAGTATGCCGCCTGATTAGGGTCAGTAATCTTAAAATATTCTTTCCAATTCAATAATTTTAAAGAATCTTTGGCTTTATCATAATCTATTTTTAAAGTTTCTTGAGCCGCAGCAGACTTTGATTTTAATATATTTTCTATTACTAACATGATAGGTGAGTGATCTGTGAATTCATCGAAGATAAAAGTATTCCAGTTATATTTTGTTTTAATCATAAAGTGATCAATACACGTATATTTGTGGGTTGGTTTGTCAATACCTTGCTGAAGACCGTGTGACGCCATAAGATTTAAATAGGTGTCTGAATGCTTTGTGTAAGTAGTTCCCGCTATAATATTAACATTAATATCACCTGTAAATATTATATTTTTATATTTGAGATCGCGTAGTAATAAATCAATTGAATCAAAGTATTGAGAGGGGTTAGTAAAGCACGGAGGCCTATAGGAACAGATTAATACAAGATCTAATTTGTTAATCTCTAATGTTAAGCAGCTACCACCGATTAATTTAGGTTCTTTATAATTTACTTGAAAACTGTCTTTGACATATATTATTATACCATCATTTTGATTGATACTTTTTTTAGTAGAAAACGATAAATAGTTGGGTATTGTAGGTATAATACTACTTTCGTTGATCCAGCATTCAGTC
This sequence comes from Heliconius numata, assembly GCA_016802625.1. Classification (NCBI taxonomy): domain Eukaryota; kingdom Metazoa; phylum Arthropoda; class Insecta; order Lepidoptera; family Nymphalidae; genus Heliconius; species Heliconius numata. Next base: position 19,955 of record JAEBDU010012075.1, read on the forward strand.
AGTACTAAAATATCACAGTTTGTTAATCCAAGGCAAGCTAAAAAAGCAATAAATGCATCAAAGTTTGCGTTTACGCTTCTTATATTTATGGTTATAACACGTAAGCACTGATTATTAAAAGTAATATTTTGTTTCTGCGATAGTTCCAAGGGATCGTTTATCCTTATACAAGGTATTTTGTCTAATTTATTTAAATCTTTAATTATATTATTAGTAAGATCCACTTTGTTTTATAAAAAAATATGCATTAATACAAAACAATACAAAAGAAAACATAAAAAAAAATAAAATAAATGTAGGTAGGAAGAAATTTTTAAGAAAAAAATCACTCACCACGGTGAATCTATCTCGTAAACGCAAGTTGACGTGTGGTCCAAGGTAAGGACTAATATTATTAAAATTATTTTTCGTAATAGTACAATTGTGGTAATTTGTTAAAGATAAATAGTTATTTAAGAACTTAACTGAGATAATATATAAGTATGTACGAATGTATATGTTTCGTCGTTTGTGAATATTATATATATTTTTTCTTATAATATGTAGTATAATATGTAAGTATTGGGTCTGATATATAGAATTAAGTATGTAATGTATTTGACAAGTTATTGTGTGAAGTGTATTGACAGTATAAACACTAATAAAAACATATAACAACCATAAAAGTTTTCCAGTTAGTCACTGTTCACTGTTAAAAGATTTCAAATTTAGGTCTTCTTCCATTTTAATGGTGATGTGCCGCATGCCATCTGTCTTTCTCATAAATATTTTTCCATTTGCTGTCCAGCAGTACTTGATCCCATTCTCCTTAGCAAATTTTCTAGATATGAAGAATAATTTTTTCGTTTTTTGGTTTAACAGTTCCGATATGTAAACAGGCAGTTCATTTGTAGCACCAATAAGAGAGGCATTGAACTTTTTTCCAGGATTTCGCTTATTATATTTTTTTACCTCGCTTAAAACTTTGTTTTTTGTAAGGGAGGATGAAAATCGTACTATAATGGGACCGTTATTGGTTTTGTTTTCAGTGCGGTAAATTTCTCTGGGTTCAAAGGCCTGTAAGTCTATATTTAACGCCTTGCAAGTAGCTTGTAGTATATTTTTTAAGTCATCCGTTGATTCTTTGTCTTTTTTAGGAACATTTCTTATTTCTATAGCCGGAGAGTTTAAATTTCTTTCTAGGTATTCAATTCTTTCTTCTAATTTTTGGATAATGATATTTTTTTCACAGGATTTTTTTTCTAACACTTCAACCCTTGTTTTCATATCATCATAATTCTTTGACATAAATTCAAGTGCCTTTTCTATTTCTATATTGGTTAGATGCATTTTGTCTGTTTGTGTTTTTAATTCCCCTATACTGTTACTCAATTTTGTGAGTACGTTATCTTGCTCAATTTTCCAGTCTGACAACATTTTCTTAATTTCTTCTTTGAGAGAATCGTTGAAGTTCATTTTGGAATCATGTGTATTTAGCCGGCGTTTAATTCTTCTGGTTTTGAGATTTGTATCCTCTTCATCGATATAATCCGCCGTTTCTGGGTCCGAAATGCAGGATAGTTGTTTCGACATATTGTTTTAATTATGTACGTAACCGCTTGTGACTTGTACCATAAGTCGTATGCACGAGAATGCTTCGACGCACGTTGATACTATCTTTGTCTCAGCTTTCTGTCCTTTTCTTTTAACGTGTAATAATTAAAAATATGATATTGAGGCGACACGTCCACTCGCCACTGCGGTCCGTCCGGGAAGTGATATATGAGGTATATCATGGTCATAGACCTCATGAGGTCTATATGTTTCTCTACTAAATTAAAATGTCAGTTTTCCTAAATTAAATAAGTAACTAAAGTAACTTCCACCTGCAACTTTGTCTACGTGAACTTTTAAAGTTGGGTCGGACGTAAGAGAATTAAAAATTTCATATACTTTGAGGCCAGACGTGGCGCAGAGGCACAACTGTAAATACGACAGGTTGTGGGTTCGATTTCCACTCGAGGAAATGAAAAAATAATATTTTCATTTCTTCATCGTGGCAAAGCACGTCGTTATGTTCCGCCATTCAACGTGCAATGCCTTCAGAATTCGGCGGAAAGTGGGGAGCGGAGTGTCTTAATACTAGGATCCTAAGCTGAAGCTGAAGCTAGCTGAAGAAAAAGAAAATATTCGAAAGGAGATCGTACCCACAACCATCATATTGACAGTCATACAATATTTCACTGATTCACTATGGCCTCAATTCTTTATCTATAGACTCCTATCTAATAGAGCAAAACAATAAAAGAATAGTACCTACTATATATTCAGTACTGAAACGGGCACAATGGCAGGGAGCGCCACCGTATCTAATGTGTTTTAGTTCAATAGGTCCACCTACCTTATATGAAACGACCTGGACTCACCCAATTGCATTGTACATTGGAGTTTTTTTAAATCGTTTTATAATTGAACTTACTACTACGTTTGTCGGTCGATTAGATGTTTTTTTTTATATTTATATGGCTAAGGACTAGGGAGATTCAGCATTTTTCTTGTGAATCTCTAAAATTTTATAGTGAAATTAACTAATATTTCTTGTGCTTTATATAAAGTTTGAGAACCTTGAGAAATTCTATTATTGGGGTTATTTATCAATATAAAAGAGTTTAAAATAATTATTTTTAAAAATTCAGAATGGTTTTACCGATTTAAGTGCAGATTTTTACTATTATATTTCGGCAAACTTCCCTTAACATTTACTATTTGTATTAAATGAATCGGTTGATTAATAAAAAACGTAAGTCAATATCACCAAGTTATGTCAAAATTATTACAAAATATTTTTTTATTGACTGAAACTATAGTTTTCTATATATGGATAATAACTTTAAAATGATAATGTTATTAGAACACGAAAGTCATTCAGATTAGTAAATAAACAATTGTGTATACGTAGCGGGCGAAGCCTCGAGCGGGTTGCGAATTTTAAACTGGCAACTACCGCGTTAAGTGTAAAATGCAACAACTGGGACAAGATGTCGCGAGTTCAATTTTTAATAGCCTACTTTAAAGTGTTTTGCGAAATGTATTAACGTTAATAAGATCACTTGACATTTCAACAAGAAGTGTCATTGTCATACATTATAAATTTTCCCAAGATAGAAACTAAAGTACGTTTGCCAAGTTCTGTAATATTATTCTTTCCAGTACTTAAGGTTTACACTTATAAATACGAAGAAATTTATTAACTGATCAAAGAACTATTGGTACCGACTCCTTAAAAAACAATAAGTATTTGTACATAACAATTGAGACCGTCATGGCGTAGTGGCTTTTGAACGTAAGTGCGACGGTTGTGAGTTCTATCCCCCTCGGGAGTATACAATATTTTAATTTCGTTGATCTTGTAAGAAGACAGAGCCCGTCTCGGCGATTAAACGGAATATGAAGTGTCTTAACACTACCTTTCCTCTACCTACCCTTATCGTAAAGAAACGATATCAAATCTCGAATAGCAGCTAATTGTAGCTAACGTAAGTGAAGCAGAATGATCGGTATCGATAATAAAAACATAATGGTATTTTTTGAAATTGTTTGAAATATTGTAATTTAAATGATTTTTAAACGTCAAGGACCCTACAAATATTTAACTGTGAGTACTGATCGTGCTTCAGTCAGTTTTATTATACCAGATATCGTAAATTACACGCTATTCATTGATAAAAATATTTTAAATACGTTATAACAAATTTAATATTTTAATTGTAAAAAATATGTATGTGAGGCCGTCGTCGAGGCAAAGCGCGGCGTTGAGTTCTGCCACTCAATACGCAATGCCTCCAGAATTCGACAGAAAGTAGAGAACGGTACTAACACTAGGTACCCTCTGCCTACCTTACTGCGTGCGGGATACAGCGTGAACCTGATTTATTTTTTTTACTAAGTTCCGTTATTTATAAGGATGGTGTAACTAAACGCCGCACCTTTCCTGTACAATGTACTTACAGTGAAAATAACATGTTTTAAATATAAATAATACTGTTTAAGTAATATTTTTCTACTAAACGTAACAGAAGCGAGTGATAACAGTGAAGCGACAAGAGACAACGGATATGTGTTTCGATAATTCGTAGAAACGTGGTGTCCGTTGTTTATTTGACTGATAGAGATTGTAATTGTAGGGAGTTCTCAACTTTAATTATTAAAGTTGTTTTTTTTTTAGTTTCACGCTGTTTGCCGCATGTAGTAGAGTACCCAGAGGGAGCCTAGTGTTGAGACATTCCGCCTCCCATTTTTTGCCGAATTCTGAAGACATTGCGGGTTGAAGAAATTTCCTCGAGTGGGAATCGAACTAACAACCTGCCGCGTTTACAGAGCCACACTTTATTTATTTTCTATCCTAAAATATACCTTTACCGAAATATTAATATTTTATATGGCAGTTCCGCTTTTAGCCATTGGCTAAGGAACCCTAAAAATCAATATGCTCACTATTGAGTAAAAAATAATAATAAAATTTGTATAGCATTAAGATATTCATCAAACATCAAAAATAATAAAATATCGGATTATAATTGTTTAAATTCACTAAAATAAAAGTTTTTTCACGCTTTATCACTGATTTATTCCTATAACCTACAGTCGAGACACTCCGTCCTCCACTTTGAATTCGAGACGGAACTCAACGCCGCTATATTGTAAATACGTATAATATTTAAAATCTTTATATTATATTATACCTAACATAGAAGTAACATGTTCCAGTGATTGCTTATATTGTCTCTATTTGTCTCAATTTGTAGAGGGCAGCAAAGCTCCCGTGGCAGGCGAAGTGTAATAACTAGATTTTACAACAAATATATTACAATATCGTTCATTATAATATATTTTATGACTAATGTATAATTTTAAAAGGACTCCAGTTTTAATTTCATGTTATATGATCAATAATTTAAATCAGCTTCACGCTGTATCCCGCACACAGCAGGGTAGGCAGAGGGAACCTAGGTTTGAGATTCTCCGTTCCCCACTTTATACCGAATGTTGAGTGGCAGAAGTTACCGTAACTTTCAAGTTAGAGAGTGTATGCATACAGTCTTAACTACATATTAGTTTTAATCCTCAAAATTTCAGTTTTGCTAAAATGACGTAGGTCTGGGAGCCCTGGGATCTCAGTCTATTAGATAATATTATACTTAAATCTACAAAGAGTGGAGAGCTAAATAACAACACACAAATGCGTGATAAGCGGCGGGATTCAATACTTGACTTTTTCTTCTAGAGCAGGGAATAGAAAATAATCCATTCTAAAATATGAAGTTTGAACCCACAACTACAGTCCGACGCTTACCCACTACGCCACGGTGCTCTTTTCGAGCTTCACACTTTGCCCCGAACATAGCAGGGTAGGCAGATGGAACCTAGTAATCTAGTGTTAAGAGTCTCCGAACCCATTAAGACATTTCCGTTCCCCACTTGCCATCGAATCCTCGAGGCATTGCGTGTTGAGTGGCGTAACTTAACACCAGAGCGAGGAAATTAAAATATTAAATATTTCATTTCCCAAGCGGGAATCAAACCCACAACTGTCGCAGCATATATACAGTAATACGCTTGTGGCCGACACGACGAAGGCCGTTATTGTACATAATTTAAGTACTCCTTTGCCTCGCCTGTCATCAACCTCTTCATACATACTCCTATCATCCGGGGAATCCTCATGTTTTTTAAGTGAGCTTCCACTAATATCTTGGATACTGTATTTTCGGTGGTCAACCGAGGTCTCTCCCTACCTCTCGTACTTACCTTAAAACAAATTCCTCCAAAATACTGCATTCCATAATGAGACGTTAATTCAATAGAATTTATAAAGCGAATTACATAATTTGCATTAGAATTGACTAATTATAGTTCAGGCAACATAGTAACATGAATGGAACATAATAAATGGTTTAGCGACACAATTAGCCGAATTAACACAATTCGGGTTGACTCGAGGCTTACCTATTTAGTATATCAGTTGCATTCTATTTTAGTTTAATGCGATTATTTAAATTTATATATTTTTATCCATACCTCCATACCTATATTATAAATACGAAAGTAACTCTGTCTGTCTGTCTGTCTGTCTGTCTTTTACGCAATCAGGCCCAAACTGCTATAGAGATACTTGAGGGTCTCGGGATGAACATAGGATACTTTTTTCTCATATTTGTAATATTATCGATATACTCGTATACCAATATATTTAATACTTATTAATTTGACATACAATTTATTCTGCCATGTCAATAACAACGATTTGCAAAGTTTGTTGTTAGAAAACGTCACCCAAAATGAGCTTGCTTAACGCATCTCTCTATTGGAAACTGAAAATAATTTCATAAATATATTTAATAAATATTCGTATAGTTCAAGCGGGCGTAGCCGCGTTCGGGTGCACTAGTATAGTTATATAGTAAAGTTGGAGTATTTGATTGTAAGCGTAGTGCTTGTTACAATCCCCATTTGGAAAAAGTTTTATAAAGTTTTAGGACCCACTCATAAAAAAATTCTACACTCAAATATTTAAACAATCAAAAACAATCTAGTTTTTAAAATATAAAGACAAAATCATATCAAAATCAGTTCAGCAAAATAATGAAACGACAAAATAATCAAAAGTTCGATTTCAAAATGCCGCTACAGTTCATTTAAAATGAAGATAGAAGTTTATCATCTAAAAATTTTCGTCACGTCTCTAGTACAATCAGCAGCAAAAATTGTTGCAGATATAAAATTCTAAACGAGTAACCCATACGTCGCGTCGCGTCGTTGGCGACGTGTTTATACGAGTACAGCATAAACAGCGATACGTGATCTTAGTTAAATTATACAATAATTTTTTTGTTTTTTTTTTTATTGTTGATAGGCAAGCATTTGTCCGCTATCTCACCTAGTGGCGAACTTGAAGAGAAGAACGAGAAGAACTTGAAAATATTAAATATTTCATTTCCTCGATTGGGGATTTCTCCACAATGGGAATTGAACCCACAACTTTCGTGTTTACTAATGGAACATGCCATTCGCCATGACTGTCTAGATATTTCCACTAATAGTAGTTCCTCTATAAGAGAACTATAAGAGACCTCTAGACCTCTATAAGAGGTCCTCGTGGTGTAAGTTGAAAAGTTGTCGACAAAATAATTGTTAATATAAAAACTCCCGACACAAAAAATCCCATTACGTAAACAAGCTACTAAAAAACGCCGATATTCTTCAATTTTAGATGTTGAATTCAAATTCAACGCTCTAGATTAAGTCAACTTACAAACAAAAAAACTAAATCAAAATCGGTTCATCAATTTAGGAGATACGTTGCCACATAATGAGATACACACATACACAGTTACTTCAAACTCATAACACCCTTTTGTTTTTGACGGAAGCTAGCAATACATATATTTTATGAGATATTTCTATTTTCTATTACCCAAAACGCGACAACATAATCCATAAATTAATTTTTAACAAAAAGAAAAACCGACTTCTAACAACGAACTAAAAAGTGAAAAATAATTATATAAAGACTTTATAATTTTGAAGTCGGTGCCAAGTAAAACAAACAGGCTTAGTAATTAGATATTGTAGGAAGGGTGTTGTAGCATTAGTTTGACACCGACTTCAAAATTATAAAGTCTTTATATAATTATTTTTCACTTTTTAGTTCGTTGTTAGAAGTCGGTTTTTCTTTTTGTTAAAAATTAATTTATTTTACGATTTTTAGTGATGGGTAGATCTTAAAATGATGCTTCTTGAACGAGTGGTGATGGTGGTGGTAGTGGTGGTCAACGAGTGGTTGTGATTGTCCTATGTAAAACTTCATTTAATTAGCTATTATTTTTGTGCAAAGTTACATTTTGGTATACTAACAAGAACATACATAAAAAGTATTCGGGCGAATTGGGAATCTCCCTTCTTTGAAGTTGGTTGAAATTGAGAAAATCGTCTTTTTTGAGGTTGGTTGAAAAGAAATGCAACCATCAGAAATCTCACTTCTGACATCAATTTAAAAAGTTTTTGCTTGTAACTATTACAGTATAATCAATTTTTTACCAAAAAAAACAAACTTTCTCAATTTTCTCCGGATCCCATAACCGGAACCTAACCAAACTTTCACCAAATTATCCTTGAAGTGTATCCTTTCAAATAAAAAAAGAATCATCAAAATTGGTTGGCGCGACATTGAGTTAATCGGCTATTAGTCGCGCACATGCCTAATGCAAATTTAAGACTTATGTGATTTTCTCATGGATACCATTGTCAGACATGGACCAAAAAAAAATGGGACCATTCGGGAAGCTATACCTTTCAAATAAAAAAAAAATATCAAAATCGGTTCACCCAGTTAAAAGTTATGAGGTAACAAACATAAAAAAAATAAATAAAAAAAAATAAAAAAAAAAAAATAAAAAAATACAGTCGAATTGATAACCTCCTTTTCTTACAGAAGTCGGTTAAAAATGAGATGATTTCAAGGCGGAGACTAAAGTGATACAATCATAATCTCTCTGTTAAAGTCACAGTAATAAAAAAATATGAAACAACCCATCCTGGAGATAAAAAAAAACCAACACCCGACTCCAATATTTAGTTATCAATACAAAACTTACTGTCAATACATTTGCGTTTATAATGGATTCGAATAAATAAAGTGAATTAATGATGAACCTCCAGTAGGAAATTTAACGTGTTTTTACGGTTATTGAGGGTTGTTTTATTATATTTTATTTTTGTATTATCAAAGCTATACGGGGTTTTAACGGATTAAAAGATAAACATTTTGCACATCCCTTATGTAAATATTGGTAAATATTTACTATGCTACGTGTAAATATTGCAAATGAACTATTGTAATATTTATATTGGTAATGTAATATTAACGCCATTCTAGCGAAGTTGAAGCTCCCCAGTGTGATATCACACTTATCATTCCTTAGACTACGTGTCTGACACTGAAGTGTTTACTTATATTTTAAGCTAGCTTTTACCTCCGGCTTCGACTGATCGACCTTCCTCGAGAAATGGGCTATCCAACACAGAAAAAAAAACATTTCTTGAGATTAGCGCGTTCAATAAACGAACTCTTCAGCTTTGTAATATTCGTTAAATTCCCACACTTAATAGATAATGGTGGTTTATGATTTCATATAACATTTATTTATACTGTACTATTAGGTTTTTCAAAATATAAAATATATGAAAAAATGAATTTTGGAATAGAATTGCAAAATTTAAGTATATACGAATGAAAGCTTCTAGTAAAGCGTCGATCGAACTTCCGCCCGTTACTGATTTATTTCATAAACATTTCTACTTCTACTGTACAGATATGTTGAACTTTTGGTGAAATAAGAAAAATGTAATTCCTCTGGAATGTTTGTATCTTATAATTAGAAAATATTATATGATAAATTTTACATTGAATTAAATAACATTTTAACTTTTTCTTAAATTTAATTTTTCTTAGCATAAGAGTACACACTCAGCGATTCAATTGTATATTCGGGATGATATTGTTATGATTCTTTTTAACCGACTTCAAAAAGAAAGAGGTTATCAATTCGACTGTATTTTTTTATGGTTGTTACCTCATAACTTTTAACTGGGTGAACCGATTTGGATAATGTTTTTTTTATTTTTTGATATAAGATTAAGTACAAATTATATACAAACAGAAAATTACTTTATAAGTCTACACCAATAATTATTAGAGTATACAGACATGCAATGCTATAATGAACTTTATTGTTTTTCGACGAAATATTGAACAATTGAAATATTTCCAGTTTTCAGCTGAAATAGATATTTCGTAAACAAACACAGACATATTGGGAAGCCACCTTTGTGCCTAACAGGCTTTTCGGTCACTCTTTTGTAGATTTAAGTTGAACAAAAACAAACACACGTATTTTTTTATATTTCATATTTCCCTTGCGACAAAAATTGCAGAACTTTGTATTTTCAATGGAAGCACAATACACGCGTTATTCTTTATACAGTAGGTACATTATATGTATCGTAAAAAAAATATTTATAAACAGCTTCATGCTTTATCCTGCACACAGCAGCATAGGCAGAGGGAAGCTTGTGTTAAGACACTCCGCTCTCCGTTTTACACCGAATTCTGGAAAGATTGCAGCGGTAACTGGCGGCTCAATGCCGTGCTTTACCTCAACACCAGAGCGAAGAACTTGAAAATAATAAACTTTTTATTTCCTCGATTGGGGATTTCTCCACATGGGAATTGAACCCACAAATGTCGTGTTTACAATAGAACGTACCGCTTCGCCATGACTGTCTAAATATTTCCACTAATAGTAGTATTAAATTAATTAATATCTAAAATTTATATAAAATAAATGAATTTTCAAACAAATTAATTTCACTTTATTGACTGTAAACATATGAATACTAATGTTATTTTAAACGTGTTTAACGTTTGCGTAGGTGTATGAAGGGATATTGTAAATATACTACGGCTTGTATGAAAATGAATTAAGTTCCTATTAATAACGCCCAGAACATTCATTACGTATCTGTGAGCTTCAATTTTTTTTATAAGTTATTAATTATAACTCTAATTTATGATTAATTTATATTTCAAATTATCAATTTATTCTAATGAGGGTAGTTTTTTAGCTTCATCCTGTAGGGTAGGCAGAAGGAACCTGGGAACCTATTCTTCAGACGTGGAATTTTTTTTTTTATGGAAAAAAGGACAAGGCAAACGAGCGTTCAGGCCACCGGACGGTGATCACCGCCGCCCACGACCCCGTGCAGCACCAGAGGAGCTACAGGTGCGTTGCCGGCCTTTGAGGTAGACTTGTTTAGAACATAATGAAAAAATAATTTCACTAGTAACAAGTCTACTCGTCTACTCGTCTACAAGTCTTTAGTTTTACTCGTCCGAAATAACAGTAATTTTATTCATTTAAATATATAAAATTACTTACGAATTGGATATAAATCAACTACCGAGTCATTAAGTCGAACAGATCCCAATTTTACCACGAGAACTTTTTGTTAGCTTCATAATTCATTTAAGAGCCCGTCGTGGAGCAGCGGCACAAGGGTGACTGTAACACGACGGTTGTGTGTTCGATCCCCACTCGCGGAGGTGAAATATTTATTTACGTTTACATTTCCATTTCTTCCTCTCAACACGTAGTGCCTCCAGAATTCAGCAGAAAGTGGAGAACGGAGTGTCTGAACATTAAGTCCCCTCTGCCTAACCCGCTGTGTGCAGGATATAGCGTGAAGCTGATTTATTTCATTTTTTTTATTTTCCATTATTAAATAAAAAGTATTAACTTACAAACACACGAAGATACGTTCAAAAGTTTATCAGTTTATATTTCTTAAGAAATTCTCTTTCTCTACAGGAAGACACTGTTATGACAGAGTTTCCAATAAAAATATAAGATACAATATGTTATTCTATACTACTACTATAACTAGTACTTCTACTAGTACTAGGTTAGTAATAACGTCTCTTATACTAGCAGTAAAGTGGAAGCTGAAATTTACATTTATTGCTTGCTTGTGGCT
>JAEBDU010012077.1:0-20122 GCA_016802625.1 Heliconius numata
TAATTAATATGATATTTAAATTTACAGGTTATTCTTCAATCATCTCTGTCCCGGTCATCAAAGCCGCTCCCATCATTAAAACAGTTGCTGTAGCACCAATTATTCGTAAACCTATTTTGCAAACAGTCCCCGTATCCAGCTATAGCCTTGCCCTCGGGGGTTACGGTGGACTCGGCTATGGCGGTTACGGACTCGGCTATGGCGGTTACGGACTCGGCTACGGAGGTTACGGACTCGGAAAACTTGGTTATGGTTACGGAGGTTACGGACTCGGAAAACTTGGTTATGGTTACGGTTACGGAAAGCTTGGTTAAGTGATTCCAGTTTAAAAGTCTTCAGACGGAGAAGCGCTAGCTACTTTATTGGCCAATGTCTTGAATAAAATGTTTGCAGTTATATAATTTTGTTTTTTTTTCTTCTTTCTTTTTAGTCTGTGTAATTATTTTTCATATATCATATAAGTACAAGTTTATTGAAATACCTACTCGTACATGAACTACAAGTACAGAATAAAGATGTTTTTAGTTTATTTACATTAACCATCTTAAACATTAAGATAAATAAATTATTTAATTATAAAACACTTCTTTTCTGTTTAAGTTTACGGATTATCTTCAATTTTTTAAATTAGACACATACATTTTGAGTAGAATTTTTTAACATGTTTTATATTGCGATAAAAATTTATAAAGACTTGAATACAGGTAGTAAAACAATCAGATAATACATACCGTCAAAATGTCAAGAGGGAAGTTTAAGATAACCATAATTTATTGTTTCTCTTTCACATAAATACACGCTTCGTACACTGTTTCTATTTGACACTTTTACACTTATACACACTTATCCACGTTTTTTAACGCATAGTTTCAGCAGTGATACTGATTTTAAATACTTAAACACCGTCATAATTTTACACCTTACAAGAGGTAGAATAACGACGTACTGACTCAACCCATCAAAAACGTCACTTAATATAGCCATTCTCTCTTTCTTTCATAAATAGTTATGTGGGTATTATTATTTTACTTTTTGTAAATTACCCTAACATTGACAATTCTCTTACAAGTTTGTGGGTATGTGCTCTTTGTATAAAATTAACTAAATTTATTAGTTTATAATCGTCTCTTTCTACAATAATCTAAAAATTGACTTATTTTTCGGAATTTTCCTTGATTGTACAAGTCTAAAAGTGAATGAAAGTTGTCTCTTCTTGCCAGATTTCATAATAATAGGTTACTATAGGTTTTAATTACGCGGCGCATTAAGTTGACAAACTTAAGTTTGTAGGTGCACTAATTTCACATGCACTAATTTTATACGAAATGAACTACAAATATAAGTTTGCAATGGTTATTTTATGTCAAATTAAATTAGTTAAAATTTTTAGTTTTCAATACTAACGACATAAATAAGTAAGGGTACAAGAATTTCGACGTAGTATGATGATGAGAATGGACAGTTTCACAAAAATGAAATGAAAATGTAATATTTCAATGAATTTAGTATCCAAAAATAAATTTGTTATAATTTGCTATAGATACATAAATAGACGAAAAATTCATTTCATTTAATAATAATCGATAGAGGCCATCGTGGCGTAGCGGCACAGCGTCTGCCTGTAAATGAGATGATTTTGAGTTCTATTCCTTTTCGGGGGAATTAATTAATATTATTTCAACGCTCTGGTAACGAGACAAAGCGCGTCGTTGAGTTACCAACACGCAATGTCTTCGAAATTGGTTACGCGGCAATATGCTCTGTGTGTCATATTTAGGCGGAAAATAAAGAAAGAAGGATGTACTACATAATTAAAGAAGAATAATAAATTATTGAACAAATTTATTTTAAAAATTACTTTAATTTATGACATCTTATTTCGAAAACGTTTTATATTTTTGAGTTAAGTAAAAATGTTCCTTTCGGATACAAATTTAATTGAATAAAAATCTAGCAATTATAAGTCTCGTTTTCTAAATGTCAACAAGAACACTCAGGCAAATCAATTATATTCACTTACCTTTTAAGTTCGTGCTTTTAACAAGGTAGGTAAAGCGAACTCAGTGTTAAGACACACATTTTTCGAGACATTGCATGCTTAGTGGTAGAACTCAATGCCACATTTTTCTCTTTATCAGAGCCAAAAAATGAAAATAATTATTTTCCGTGGGAATCAAACCTACAATCAGTTTAGCATCTGCAGTCAAACGCTGTACCGCTGCGCTACGACGGCCTCTCTCCGGCTGGTTCGGCGATCGATTAAATATTTTTATATACATTTAGGAGAAACTCTACTCTAGACACTTGCTAAAAGAAGTAAAATATGCCGTAAATTCTGGAATGTATAGCTACATTTTATTCTTGATCATAGAATTGTAACATCTGAAAATGGCTTATTTGGTGGTTTTTGAAATACTGCAGGAGACGCTGTCAAAGTTTTTCATAGTCTATCCGCATACATTACCACATTAAACTTGTTTTTAATGAAACAAGCAAATTATACTTATTTCTCCTCTAATTCTTAGTTATCCTCATGCATAATCCTCGTAATTTATATACAAAATAGGTAATTTGTACATACAATGAAGTAATCATTGCTATCCTTTAATGCCGGTAATGTTCGGTAATTGCAATACAAGTGATGTACTTGAATTAAATAAGTCGATGAAATTCAAAGGAAATAAGGAACTATATAAGGCAATAGTAAAATCTATTTACACATTTAATTTGTAACAGTCAAGCAACATGAACACCTTTATTACTGTAAGTACTTATAATTATGTATTTAATTTTAAGACGTAAAATGAAAAAATCCTGATTTTTCTGTGCCTCTGTTAGTGCTCGATGTTCCCGTACAATTCCTAACGTTCTTTCATGATAAATTTAAATTTTCTTAGGCCAGTTTTTTCGTCTTTGCGTTATTTGTTAGTCATTCGGTGACGGAAAAGTAGTTTAATATAACTGACAATCCGCTCGCGGCTTCGCTTTGGTACCTAATCAGGAAGGTATACGTGTTTTTATATATGTACCTATTAAAGACTCAAGTGCGGCTTTCATTTTTATATACCGTAGTATAGCCAAAGGTTATACTACCCTGCTCCGGTGGTAAGCGTAGCGTAGCGTTATGTTCCGAAAAGTGGGGAACGGGGCGTATCTGTGCAGCACTAGGTTTACTCTGCCAGCACTCTTTTTTAGGGTTCCGTACGTCAAAATTAAAAACGGAACTCTTGTAAGACCACTTTGTTTTCGTTTAATTTTTTACTAATTCAAATGCCACTCGAGTGAAATTTTATATTTATTTCTATTCCGTCACCTAGCATAAATACGAGTATATAAAAATGTAATTATACGTTCAACAAGTCGTGACCGACCTGAAGTTAGGTTTTCTGCTTTCTTTATGCTGCTATTATAAAAAAAATATTTCAGTTTGCCTGTCTGTTGGCGGTAGCCGCTGGTGTGCATGGATCAGGCCTCGGGCTCGGCCATGGTGGATACGGTATGTAACTACATAACAAACAATATTCTATAATTCCTTAAACTTTTTTTTAGCTTCATACTTAATCCCGCAAATGACAGGGTAGGCAGAGGAAACCTGGGACCCTACCTAACCTAGTGTTAAGACACTAATTTGCCCATTAAGACACTTCTGTTCCCCACTTTCCGCCGAACTCTTGAGGCATTGCAGACGCTACGCTTGGCATACAGAATTAATTACACAGAAAGACATTTAGAAAATATTATTCTATAATTCCAGAAGTAGCAGCACCCATCATCTACAAAGCTCCAATCTTAGCGCCGGCAGTTTCTACTGTAAATTTCTACAAAGCGGCCCCAATTCCCATTATAAAGAAAGTAGTTACCCCCGTAATAACTGCCCCAGTAATTACAGCCCCAATTGTTAAAGTACCAGTACCAGTAGTCAATTATGATGTAGGTCTTGGAAAAGGTCTAGATTATCTCAATCTTGGCATAGGTCTTAATAATCTTGGTTACGGAGGACACGGCCTCGGAGGACTCGGCTATGGAGGACTCGGCCACGGAGGACTCGGCCACGGTGTACATTAGATGCTATAGGAAATGGAGAAGATTGATATTTTTTTTGGAAATTACTTGGCAGCACTAATAAAGTAATATCTATTTTAGTTTTATATGTTTTTTTCTTTTTGAGATGTTACATTATGACTATGACTATTAGAATTTATCGATTTTTTACATTTTTCAAATGTTATTTCTCACTTAGGAAAGAACAATATTTTTTTATATATATATTAAGTAGTACACTTATGGATGGTTTCCAAGAGGAGCAGATATAAATTCCTCTCGGTTAAATTTTGAATAAGTTTTCTACCAGTATTACCAAACTAATTAGTACTTTTATACATATTAGAGCTGTAGATCAGCTTTCCTCAAGAACACTTTTTTTTTTCATTTTAATAACGAAAATATTTTTTTAAATTGTTTTTTACTAGGTATTATTAAAAAAAGTAAGATTTTTAATAAACGAACAATATTTTACCCAAAAGTACATTACGCAAGTAAAACAAGGGCCGTCCAGTTTTGACTATAGCCATTTATACGTGAGTCACGTAAACGATATCGAGGGTATCAGGTCGAACATAAATAATAAGTAAATACTATATTAGGTTACATAGCTTAGTTTATTTTAATATCTAATTACAAGACAAAGCACGGAGATGAGTTCAGCCTCTCGAACTATAATAAGTCAAAATAAGTAAAATGTACAATATACAATAAATCTTGCTTACTATAATGTTATCTTCTTCTATATATATAAAATCGAAAGGTCACTCACTCATCACGAAATCTCAGAAACTACAAGTGCTAGGAATCTCAAATTTTGAATAGGAGTTACTTATAGGACGTAGGTGCTCGCTAAGATGGGAATTTGCAATATTCGACTTCTAAGGGGTTGTTTTTGGGGTTGAAAGTTTGTATGAAATTTCGTTACTACAAATGCTAGGAGTCTCAAATTTTGCATGGACGTCACTTATAGGACGTAGGTACTCATGGAGACAGAAATTAATAATAACGTAGTTTCCGCAGGCGAAACCGCGGGCGGGCCGCTAGTATAATAATATATACAAGTAAGTTAGACACAGTAAAGCTGTTGGCAAAACCACTTAAATGTAAGGGTCGAATCGACCGCGCGAACAATGTTTCGATTTAGTTGTTCTCTTGATTTCTAGTTAAATTAGAAACTTTGGCTGTTAGCATTCCAAATCTCACGTTTGAACTTCAATACTCTATTAAACTAAACAGCTTAACTGAACTACTATAAATTTAAAATTTACTCTTATCTATGGAGGCCGGTAGTGACCTAGAGGCATAAGCGTGCAACTGTAGATTACTATTCGAAGAAATTATACATTTAACAAACTCTTAAAGCACGACGTTGAGTTCCGCCACTCGCAATGACATAAACACTCGAAAAAATAGTGGAAAGCGGGGAACGGAGTGTTTTAACACTAAATTTAAGCATACAGCGTGAAACTGAAAAAAAAAATATAATAAGTATAAATGAATCTCGCTTCTATAGAATGAAAGCGTATCAGGTGTATGTCTACTTACTGAGTCGCAGCCAAATGGAATTATAGTCGTCTGAACGTTGGCGCCGTGGCATAGATTACTAGAATATATAGAAATAGCATTTAACGTAGAGATTGTTTTTAACTTCACTTTGTACACCGTAAGGGTTAGGCAGAGAATCTAATGAAAAAACACGGTTTTTCGATTTTCGAGGTAATAAAAATTTTTTTCAAAAAAACCTCGAGTTACACTCTGTTTACGAATAGATACAATCATTTATATTTCATCAATCTTATTTTTTTTTCTTATTAAAAATTATTACTGCTATAAAAAAAGAAAAGAAGTTCACTTCTAGTTTCCAATTCTCATTCTAAGCAGAGTCCATTACGTGGCGAACTGAAGATCGTCGAAGCGTTAATTGAAAAAGCAATTAAAGTAGGAAATATCTAAGATATTTGATCAGATCTTGATTAATAATCCAGATGTGTCATGCCACCGTGACGCAAAGACAAACATTGTGGGATGGGTTCGATTCCCACTTCGAAGAATGAGTCATTTTCTTTTTCTTGGCTTTGGAAACAAAACAAATCGCGGCGTTTCTTAACACTCAATGTCTCGAAAATTGGGCGGAATGTGAAGAAAGAAATGTTTTATTATAAGTAGATCCCCTCTGCTTTCCCTGCTATATATGGGATACAGCGGGAACCTAAAAAAAATAATTTGACTGATATTGTGGTACAGTAGGAAAGTTAATTACAGGTTCATTTACCAATTAAATTTAGAATGTTTAACATTGAGTTTTATGATAAAAGTGGGGAAAGCTAACATTTGTTTGATATGTTTGCCCAAGCTAGATTTGTTTGATATGTTTGCCCTACTACTGATATAATTGTTATCTTAATTTTATAATAAATTAAGAAGAAAAGTAATTTTTATATGTTGAATTCTTCTAACGAGATCATAAAAATGTATTAGGACACCATACAACTATCCCTATAGGTAAGTTATCAGATTTCTCCAAATAATACAGAAATAAACTATATTTTCCATGTTACGTCTTAAAGTCCACCCAAATAAAAAAATTGTAAGCGACGACAAATAATAAAAAAAAATCAAAATCAGCTTCACTCTGTATCCCGCACACAGCAGGGTAGGCAGGGGGAATCTAGTGTTAAAACACTCCGTTCCCCACTTTCTGTCGAATTCTGAAGGTTGAGTGTCAGAACTTAACGCCGCAATAAGTTTCTTCTCCTAATTTAGAACAAGCTAAAACATAATACATAGGAGTACACATAAAATATTGCTGATTAAAAAAAAGAAGCTCTCCAGCATCCAGAACACTGATCTTATCTAGATTAAGTTTCGATTGGAAACGCTTGTTGTAGACATGTTGCAGTTATACTTTACCTTTTTCTCAATCACTTTATGGAATCTGTGTTATTTATGTATTAGATTTATGTATCGAGGCCATCATAGCCCAGCTAGAACATGAAGGTATTGGGTTTGATTCCTGTTGAACAAAGTGTTCAGTTGCTCCAATCAACACGGAATGTGAAGCGTGGTATAGGTATCCGGATTTGAAGCTTATTTTTAATATACTTAAGCTAAATTTTGATCTATCTATTATGAAATCGAAAAACATTACGTATAGAATAATTAAAGTTTCACAATAATAATAGTCTTTTAAGCGTCCCACTTTATCCCGCTCATAAAGGGAGGGAACTGAGAATTATGACCCTCCGATTCGCACTTTCCGCCTAATGTTCGTTGTAATTTTCTTGTTGCCAGATCAAGGAAATGAAAATAATGCAAAGACAAGTGGCAAAGGCAGTGAGAATATAATCACTCCATTCTCCGCTAAAGAAATATAAAATTACACATACCCATATACACATTTTTTTAATAAAATCGTGAAACTCAGTGGTTTTCTTTTTTACCTCTACGTTGTGTTCGCAATTGCTCATATTGAAGTGTAGGTGAAGGGAATCTAATGGCAAGACACTCTTTTCTATACTTTCCGCCCAACTTTGGAGACATTGATTTACCAGAGCGAGGAGAATAAAAATAATTCTTCCGTTCGATTGAAAATCGAACCCAGAACCGTCTCGTTTATACTCACACTCAGTGCTGTCGAAACAATCCAATATATTTCAAATTCATACAATTTCCATAAGTGTGGATAATAAAAAAAATACAGTCGAATTGATAACCTCCTTTTCTTACAGAAGTCGGTTAATAAAAGCATAATATTATGATCTTATTCAATTTTCTTCACAGCGTGTATTGTAACCGCCATTCACCGTGTAAGCCCTCTTGAAACGGTTTATACGCTACGCCTTTGGAGAGTATAGCTTTGATATCCAACACTATAGACGCAAAAAATGTGTATGTAATTTCTTTTATATTTATTCAAATTAATTTTACAAGAAAGGATAAACGTAGATATTTAATATCTTCAATTCCTCGCTCTGGTAGCGAAGCAAAGCGTGGCGTTGAGTTCCGCTACTCAACACGCAATGCCTCTAAAATTTGGTGGAAAGTGGGGAACAGAAGTGTCTTAATGAGAGTGCTTGAACACTAGGTTCCCAGATTCCCTCTGCCATGCGATACAGCGTGAAGCTAAAAAAATTCCCCAAGTAGGAATCAAATACAAAACCATTAAGCCACAATATCCTCAAGGTACTAAAAGTGTGTTTCCATTTTTAAGAAACAACATTTTCTCTTATATTCAATGACGGTTAGGAAACGTTACTTCCTGAAGACGTAAATTGCTTGTGATTTCGAAGCTAACGCAATTTTGATCACAGATAAGCCGGTAACTTTCTATATTGCTTTACTAGCGGACGCGCGCAGCTTCGCTTACGTATTTAGGGGTGAATCCTAATAAACCATGAAACATGTGTTCAATGAAATATTTTTAAGAGTCTAAATTTCAAATTTAAAAAAAATCGGTGGCGTTTAAGAATTTTTCCATACAAACTTTCAACCCCTTATTTGCACCCTTATGGAATCACGCACGCACAGCCGTCACCGCTGTGCGTGCGTCTTACCTCAGTCAGTGAGGACAAGTCCTTTTATATATATAGATATTAGACTATAGGTGGATATATGGATTTGTGAGTTTATAGGTTTTACAGATCCATACTATTTTTTGCAGATTCAATCTTTTTCCGTATATAAGGATAGACAAAGAGAATCTAGCATTAAGACACTCCGTATTCTTTTTTCTGCCCAATTTTCGAGACAAAACCCAACGAATCACCTTGTCTCGTGACCAAAGCGAGTAAATTAAATATTTCGTTCCACCAATGGACATTGAACCTACAACCATCGGGCTTTCACTCAAAATCAACTACTATAATATTTATTATTTAATTAATAATCATCAATTAGTTAAGCCGTGGTGGTCGATAATTGTTTGTTTATATACCGTTGAAACGTATACAAATATATTTATTTGTAATTTACACATTTTCAGAGCTTAAAATAAATTGGGTGCTTATTTAATTTAAAAAGAATAAATTTATTATTTTTGTTTAAATATTGTTATTAATTACTATTTATTTTCCCGCTGCACGCGTCCCTCAGTATATTCGGGTAAGCAGAGAGAACCTAGTGTTTAGACGTTCAACGCTTTTCAAATTTAAGACTGCGTGTTGGGTAGTGTAACTCAACGCCGCAATATTAAATTTTATTGCATTCTTTATATATTATTTCAAACTCATGGCGTTCCACCAGAAAATAACACTGTTTAGTTAAATTTTTATTGTCTTTGGTTATACAAAAACATGGAATAATCTTTAAAATAACTTACAAAAACACATTTATTTATTGATAAATACATCGTGAAGTACTAAACTTGTACATTTATTATAGTAAAACTATTTTAAAGTTCACTCATAACTTTGCCAATTTAAAATCGCACGTTTAAAAATAAACAACATTCGTTTAAGTTCGGATAAGGAGAAAAAGATAGATAGTCTTCTATTTCACAAAAAAATGTTTTATTATACAAATAATTTAAAATGCAAGTCACTTGAGTTTATCGTTAACCGTGCGCCGTCATTTTTAATTTGTTATGGTTACATTAAAATGTTATGTAAGTATATCACAATAATTTATACATCGGCAGTAAGAAAGTAATTAGTAAAGAATGCTGTACACGAGAAGTAATTTTAACAGACGTAAATTAATATGGTTATTTCATAATATACTGATTTAAATAAAATATAATAAACAGAAGTTAGATTTTAACAATTGACAGTAATTCAAATATTTATGAAAATTAAGATAGCTTTATGGTTATATGGTTTTCAGTATTTTATTTAATAATAATATAAGTAGTTGTGTACATTGCAGAACGTTAGTTTTTATTTTATTTTACATTTCTTTTATCCAAATATGCTGATTTTACGTAATAAATAGAAAGTACATTGTTTATAAAATCGAGGGAGTGTTTAAAATTGGAGAAACAATATCATAATTTAGTAGAATATATAAATTATTTTATATTCTTAATAGGTTTTTTGCAAAAATTACTATAAAATGTAAATTAAATCACTTTATTAATGGATCTTTATATAATACTTCTTAATACCATATTTTTAATCTATATAATATAACATATTTTTTTTAAATAATAGAACGAGAAAAAAATGGAATAAATATAGACATATATTTTTAATACTATTTATAAACAGGGTTCAACAACATAATTGTTACTAACAAATGTAATTTTTATTACAAAATTCAATAATTATGCAATATTATAATGAACGTATAAATGATTTCTAGAAAATTAATTAAGATAAATACGAAAAAAAAACAATTACGGTGCCAGTACAGTACAATATGTTTTAAAGTTGTAGTGACAATAATATATTAATTCTAGATATACAGGGTGGAAGAGGCAGCGCTTCTTTTACTGAAACTGCATATACGGTAAAATATTTCAAACCCAGAGTAAAAAAAATTAATCAAGGTACCTCAACAGTTTGGACGTAGGATTTTTTTTTCATTTCACGATTTTTATCCATACCTGTATTTCGTGTCACGTACACATACGTATGCGACTTTGCCGCTTTGACAGGTAAGTGTGTGCGTGCCTATGTTATACTTTACAAATGGCGTTTTATTTTAAAACGATAATTTTATTATTTATTTTGTTTGAAAAAAATAACTTTTTCATTTTTGGGAATTATTTTTTTTTCCGAATTATATTAGGCTTTTATAGAGTAGTTAAAACTGTGGTTTCATTTAAAGTGGTGCTGACAATTCCACCCTGTATATTACTGTTGCTCTGGTAGCGAGGAAAGGGCGCAGCGTTGAGTTGCGGAACTCAACACACAATGTCTCAAAAATTGTGTTGTAAAAAATAAAATTTAATCAATATAATAAATATCATACTCGTCGTAGTTGTATTTATAATGGAAAATTAATTATGTGCATACATTGAAATCATTTTGCCAAACTGTCAGTTGATATAAAGTGTTCGTTCTTATTATATTAATATTGTGTTTGATTTACTTTATCTTTTATAGCTTTCCTTATGTTTGTAAAGCATATATTGTATACTTACGTTTTAAATATAATAATTAATAAAAGAAAAAAGATTTAAATAATCTTATGTCATCTTATATAAATGATATTAGGAAAATTTTGTTCTAATGTATTAAAAGACAACAAAGATACTTAAAAAATTATGATAATCAAATATTTAAAAAATATGATAGGAGCCCAGTCGTGACGCAGGGGTAGAAGCGTGCGACTGTGAAATAGATAAGTAAATCTATGGCATTGAATATAATTAAAAGGTACATTTTTTCCATTGTAACTGTTTCTTATTATTAAACTAGTGATTAAAAATTAACTTTTTTTCAATTTGTTAACATATACATAAAATTTATTTTAGAATATATTTTTTCTGAGATAGTAAATATTTCACATATTTTTTTTATACTTTAAACACAATATGTGGATATCGAACCAGCAACTCCAGCATTAAAAGAAAATTTCAACAGTAGTTTACTAGAATATAATAAAGAAGAGTGGAAATTAAAGGAAAAGAAGAAGATTTTTGGCATTAAATTTGGCACTTTAACATTGATTGTCAATAAATTTAACACTAAATTTAACTATATCATAATTAAATTAGCACAGTTCTTCAGTTCGTTTAATCCCTTGTTTAAATGATTATATGTTTTAATAATGATTTTTTTTATCTGTTACAGTACAAGCTAGTGAATTTGATACACAATATTTTCATGATACAATAGTAAAAATACAAAGATACTTAAATTATTATCTGTGTACAGATATATATATTTTATATATTTTTAAATCTTTCTTAAAGTCAAGTAAAATCTTATAGTAAAATTACATAAAACCTTATTTAAAAATAAATGTTATGAAGCTATTTTTTTTAAATAAAAATCATGACAAATCGTGTTATTAATAACACAAAAATATAAATTAAATTTAAGGAAATCCCAACCTCTAAAATTTACGATGCGAACAGAAATCGTAATTTTATCATAAAAGAGATATTTTAGAACAAAATTATACCCTTTTATAAAGGAATTTTACGCTCTCCTAAGCTGAACGATGAGTATCAAACGCGTGTGTAGATTATATACGCAAAAATTAACAAGTTCACAGTTATGCAAAGTATGTTTAAACATTGCATATAAATTTGGTTCTATGGAAATTGGGGTTGTTTAAACATAGTCTAAACTAATGAGTTATTAACTAGGATTTAAAAAAATGTATGTTTGGGTTTCATTAAATATAAACATAAAACGATGTTCAAATAGAATAATTAAATTAGTTATTTTTAATTTTTTGTTGATATAAATGTCTTCCTAATGAAGTTGCCACACCGACGACCAATCATAATATTTTTAGGATCGAATTTCATTTATGTCTAATTGGATGTATCATTGGATGAATCATCACTTTAACGGTAAGTAGAGAACGGAGTGTCTTAGCACTAGGTTCACTAGGTAAAGCTGAAACATCTCTTGCTAGAAACATTACCTTAAAATAGTTATTAATAATAGCAGTATGTTAATATAACAACTTATAATATTAACATACTGCTATTTACTGTGGTTTACTTGTAAGAAATAAATCCATAAACAATATTTTGTCTTTGTGTTTAAACTGAATATTTATTTTTTTACAAATTAAATTCATATTTAGAATTATGGTTTCCGTTTCGTTATATTTGAATTCCGGATAATATATTATTAATAATAATATAATTGTTTTCAACTATAAGGAAAAATATAAATTGGTAAAATCGAAAATGATAAAAATATTAATATAGGATTTCAGGACACGTTTATATAAAAACTAATACAAAAAACATATATAAATTTATATTACAGTACATTATATTGAAAATGTTTATCCACGTGTAAAATCCAACCTTGAACTAGCCAAGTCCAGTTTTTTATTTATTATAATAAATAAGATTTTCTTTTTTAATGAATTCCAGTACAACACGGTATTTTAATATGTTATTCTCCTTTGTTATTTTACACTGTTAATGTTATTATTAATTATCTAATTGTATTAAAAACAAAAATATGTGTTTTATTCTCCCGATTTATTTGAAACTAGCAACCCCAAAGTAGCTTCGCGCGCTTAATAATATTGTTATATTACAGCAAAATTAAACAAAATCTTTACATTAATTGTAGCCTGTGCATTATTCTGATGCATGAGATATACATATAATTAGAAATTTTCATCTTAAGCTGTTAAGCAATTTTTGCGTGAAAGTGGAACATGAATGTTCTGTCCTCACAAACTTTTATGTGTTTAATATTACTAGGATTAATACGACAAAAAAAAGATGATAGATCTAAAAAATCGAAAAGAAAAGGTTTGTCAAAAATGTTTTGAATTATTTTAATATACAAAATATGGTGGCTTCATGGATTACGAGATTTTAAGTATCGTTGTGTTATCGTTGTAAAAAAAAACAAATTGCTCTTAAACTTTAAGCGGCTTCTATTTGACATTATGTGGTTTTCCTTATTTCACACAGTGGCACTCACTTTAAAGTAAGGTAATATTTTAATCGGATCTTTTTTTAACCTGCATTCTCCTCAGAATATTATTTAAATATTATAAAAAATATTTTCTGTACTAACCTGTGATGTGATGTGTGTAACAGTTTAATAAACTAAAATGCTAAACTATTTTGAAACAAAGTAATAATTAAACTTCTAACATTTACAAACTCCATTTTGTAAAACTATAAGTTTTAATAAATTATTATTTATTTTTATTTAATTTGAATTAAAATTTACATAACATTTTAAACCACGCTATTACAGTTTTCCGCAAATATAATTTGTGACAAGTAATATTTTATAGTAGCTCTTTCTTTTTATCTGTCGTACGTTATTCGTTCTATTTCAACAAAATTTAAATATAATATAATATTATAGTAAAATATTTAACTCATTTACATTTACACTTAACAAAGTGAAATCACAGCCGGAATAAATAAAAAAAAATAAAGAAATTGACAATAAAGTTACATTTATATACGATATAATATGAGTTTTGTCTTTTATAGGTTACTTTATATTAGGATTCATAGTTTTTATATAAATGCATCTAATATCGACTAAAATATATATTCTTATATATGATTTCGTGATATCTAACGCTATATATGTACATGTTAATTTGAAAAGAATACGATTTTAAAGTAATAAGGGATGTTTATTATATTCACATTGTTTGTGGTTTACATATAAGTAAGATAATGTCGTTTTAGAAAAGAAAATTCTAGTGATTATTGTATTTTTAACCCATGGGAAATATTATATTTATAATATCAACATTTCCTCAATTTCGTGAAACAAGTGTTAATAAAATTTTAAATAATAATAAACAAATCAATAAGTCCATAAGCTCATGACATTTGTAGAAAAAAGTATCCTTCACGCAAACAATTAAGTAACTGTATAGTTAATTCAAGCAATTAATTATTAATATAATTTATTACATTTAATCTGTTCGATAGGCTCACACTTCAGTTTAAAACCGTTTGGTTTTGTAATGATTTTTTTGTATTGTAATTCTATTCCCATATTACTTTATAATCGTAAAAAATATAATAGAAAATACATCTACACGATATCTACAACAAAATTCGGTTAAATTGTAAGACATTCACAAAAAATATAATTTAATTATTATTCTACTTTACTGTGCGCATTGACAATACGAATAGGATTTAAAATTTATGACCAAAAGTTATTACAAATAAAACGCCTTAGAGGAATTAGAAGGATTAATAATGACGATGACAAATGATTTATATACATTAAATTTGGAATATTTTTCTACAAAAGAATATGTTAATTAAATTTATTATTGGTTTTTATAGGTTGAACTAGAAATATGGGGAGAATCTCAGCTTGCCTTATAAATGATGGAAAATCAGCGACACTAATGTCAACACACCTTTGAGTAATGTATACTATATATATTATATATTGTTGGGACATACGTCATACATGGAAAAGGAAATGTATGACAATTTTCTTATATAGTAAATCAAGCGTGAAGTATATCTGGAGGAGGATATACTAAGCTTCTATCAGTTTTGCACAAAACCTAGATAAAAATTATATATTTTAATATTTAGAGAATAAAAAAGCACTTTTCGGGAATGACCTATGTGCATATAAATTTAGACATACACTTCAATATGTAGGTAGCTGTAGAAACCAAAAAGGGGGGGATAAATAATACTTACATAGGGTTAGTATATGTTTGTCCGCGCACATTTCAACAAAACGAAACAAACATATTATTCTGAATATATATTTAAATATACAGGGTGGAAGAGGCAGCGCTTCTTTTATTGAAACTGCATATAGGGTAATATATTTCAAACCCACACCTAAGCAATTAATCAAGGTACCTCAACAGTTTGGACGTAGGATTTTTTTTTCATTTCACGATTTTTATCCATACCTGTATTTCGTGTGACGCACACATACGTAAGCGACGTTGCTGCTTTGACAGGTAAGTGTGTGCGTGCCTATGTTATACTTTACAAATGGCGTTTTATTTTAAAACGATAATTTTATTATTTATTTTGTTTGAAAAAATAACTTTTTCATTTTTGGGAATTATTTTTTTTCCGAACTATATTAGGCTTTTATAGAGTAGTTAAAACTGTGGTTTCATTTAAAGTGGCGCTGACAATTCCACCCTGTATATAAAACGAATACAAATGACATTTTGTTACTAAAGCATTGAAAGTGAAGTGGTGAAAATTTAGTCAATTTTCCGGGCCATGAATCGTTCTAACGAGCTTAGTATTCCGAACGAACTTTTATAAAATTCACGATGCTAGATGTAACTTTGAAGTTGTCTTATAGTTCCATCTGTTTAATGGAAAATCACGTTTTTTTTAACGTAATTCACAAAATATTTTAGAATAAAAATCGATTATATGTACTTTAGATTCAATACGTGCAATAAATCTATATATTACCATAATATATCCAATATGTTAGTTTAAAAATCTTAAAAAACCTCTTTTTTTCGTATATTATTATATTATTTGTAATAATTTTTGACCTTTGTAAAGTGTGAATGTACACATTGAATTACGCATTTTGTCGTCTTTTCTTTGAACTATTTTGCCTGAGTTTATTTGTAAAAAAAATATATAATAAATTAGTTATAACACTGGTTATTCCTTAGAAATAACCGAAAATAAATAAATATAGAAAATAAATAAATAAATATATATAATATATTGTATATTAATTAAAGAATTTTTAAATACCGCTACGATTAAAATATATAAATGGAAGAAAACAAACGTATCCTGCTATAGGTACATGGAATAAAGCGTGAACTTAAAAAACAACCAAAACAAGAAGCCTTGCTTTCTCAGAAACACATACCCTATTCATAAAATGCGTAATTCACCTTAACCAGTATAAAATTTTAACTATTATTTAAACATAGAATATACTTTAAATATTTCAATAAAATGTTAACAAAGGAACGTTCCACGACACTGATTTATACTTGTATTGTATATAATATAATATCCTATAAGATACAAATGGAATTAATTATAATATTTACAATTTATTTCTTTAAATAAACACCAAATTTAGAATTCATATTAACTTCTTTACTTACACTACTTACACACATATTTCATATATTTATAAGTCTATGACTGAAAACAATTTTCTTTGGAGATTTTCTTGATATATGCAATGTATAACACGGGCTATACTTCAATATTTTTAGGGAAACAACCTTATTGTAAAAAAATTACAAATAATACTATTATTTTTTTCCATCTAAATATACTATTAAACGATTTATAGAACGTATGTATGTAATCAGTCATAGTTATAGATTTTAATATTTAACTTTACCTTGAATTCGTTCATGATTTTTATCACAAAAATTATGCAAAAAGACAAAAATGTCTAACACTGTAATACATTAGATGGGGCTTAAAATACCCACAAAAATTCTGTAAACCTACGTTTGACATCTACATACGTCACAGAAGTCGTTGTATGACAGCTTACTAGAAGATAAAGGATAAATGGCTAGTTTTAATTTACTCGAGCAACAATTAAGACCGAAAGTCGTAAGCAGGTACAAAGTGGAAATTTAATAACGACAGAAATTGGAAATATTCGTCATATCCCAATATATATGTAACTTTGAAAAACGTCCTCTTTCCATACGTCCACGTAAAATTCACACAAAATTGTTCCAATATTGCTTACCGTCTTAAAATTAGAGAAATTATTTAAAAAAGATAACTTTTAATTTAATCCTAAAGTAATTCTTGTGTTTTGAAAAACTAAGAATTTGATTTACATTCAAACTCTGTACATCGCTAAATTTTAGGAGATCGTCAAAACAACGTATTAAATATTGGGAAAAACAGCAGATTTGTCAACACGCTTACCAAAAATACGAATTTGAATAAATTTATTACTTTGCAAATAAAATTACACCTAGAAACATTTGAAGACAAAAATTGAACGCCAAACAAATCGATCCACGCACTAAATTCGTCGACTTTAACCCTACAAGCTCACACTTTACCGAACACCATTAAAAATGACTAGAGAAATTCTTTTTATTTCTACTTCGGTCGCAAGATACTAAACTACACTACTCACTCTTATATTGCAATACATTTCTAACATTTGGTTTCTAAACTGATCTTCTTATAACAGAAGATTAGGAAACGAAATCATCTTAAAGGAACGTATCCGAGGACAGCGAATAAAATAATTTAATAATGGACGGGACGATAACATACACAACAAAATTGATTTATATAAGAACTGAGGATGTAGAATCTGGCTAAATAAATAAGACATAAAGAGAGCAAAATAGGTCTTTTAGACCCAGTTAAGACGTTCCACACGCAATACGATGATTTAGGTTCAGAATAGCCTTCACTTGTATTATCTGCAAGATTTTGTTAGTATACATAATTTAAAAGAAGTGAGCAATTTTTTTATATTATAATATTATTTTTTTATTAATTTTATACAAACTATTTTATAAAATGCGACACAAATTGTTTTCTATAAAACGTCTTAACGTTGTCTGTTTCAATATCGAGTACCAAAATTGGGCAATTACTATCTTGGCACCATCCACACTGACAACCCACTGGGAATATTTATAAGATAAAAATTTTAAAAATTCCATATCAATAATAACACTAATTGTACACTCCTCTAGTCATAGCCTCTCTATTTCTGTTATGCCACTTACAAGTTAGAATCCTGACATACGTTCTTCTGAACGTTGCGTTGCACAGAGCGTAGCAAACAGGATTTATTGTAGAGTTTATATAGCAAAGAGCGTAAAAAAATGACCACAACTCGTCTGGAATGCACCTGGCGCAAGCAGTGAGGGGTTTCAACAACACAAGGATATTATAAGGCAACCAAGTGATAATGAAAGATAAAAGTATGGCAGATAACGTTTTAGCCGCTTTCGTTTCTTGTTTCTTCTCCTGTGTTTTCTTTTTCTTCGGCTGTTTAGATGTGATACCTTTGCTGGCTAATTGTTTAGGAATTATTTTTGCGTTGAGAGGAATTCGGACATCTTGTATATGGGACGTCCGTCTGGTTAGTGCTGCATGACCTGCTGGATGTAAATTGAGCTCTGAATCTCCCCTCGCTGGTCGGTAATGGGGTCTTGCGTTTGGAGGAGACTCTTCGGTAATCATTTTAATGCTAGGTCTTTCTGTATCTGCGTCTGGCAGTCGTATGAGAATTGTGTATACAGAATCTGCGGAGGCAGATTTCGGTGCCGGAGAAGCGGTAGTACTTATTTTAGTGTTAGGAGGAAGTGACCGGCTGTCTCGAGCAGCAGGTAAGGGAGGTGGTTCATAGGTACGACGTAGCGGGGACGTGCCCCCATCTGCGACGCTCGAGCCCCCGGACCCACCACGACCAGCGTACGGATCTCTGATGACATTGAGCGAAGTACATCTGTTGAAATAAAATATTTATACATACTCTGTTTAAAAAAAAGCTTGAATATGAATTTGATATGTAGATTTTTTCAATGTACTGGGTTAAAAATAAAAAAGATTTGAAATAATTAAAAGCCAAAATAAAATAAATACCTAGATACTGTGCTCTGAAGTGGAGTTTCAACTGAAACTGGAGTAGCATATCCAGGATCTGAAGGTTCCTCTTCTGGTTCAGTCTCTTCCAGATCTTCCCTACCAGAATGATACCACGCAACACACCACGCTCTGATAGCTTTCCAACCCCGTTTTGGACGTCGAGACGATGCAGTCTGTAAAAAAATCGAACGTATTACACTTTTGGTATAATTATTATTTTTATAATCATATATAGTATTTTTAGGGTTCCGTACCTCGAAACGAAAAAACGCAACCCTTATAGGACCACTTTATTGTCCGTCTGACAAGACTGTTTATCTGAAGATAGCGTGGCGGTATTAGGCATTACTCTGAATGGGAATTGAACCCATATCCATGATGTTTATAATCATACGCTGTTAACGCGCCATGACGGCTTTACATTCTGTATATTTCAATATACATATACCTACACTACTAATTGTGAGTTGCCAGTTGTTTCTAATTTTCCAATGCTCAAGTTAAGCTAAGCTTTGCCATATATTCTGAGCAATTTATATACGGTGCGTTTAAACTAGGCACAAGTTTGTTTCAAATGTTGAATGTTGATGTTTGTTCTACATCACGTGGATTTGATCGCTTTGTTTACTGTTTGTGAGGCAGTCAGCTAACAACGTTGTGACTTGAACTTAAGTAAATAGTAATTATTAAAAAGTATAGAAAATTAAATTAATTACTAGCTTAATTAATAAACAAAACCGAAAAAACTGAAATTCTTACAGTAGCTTTAAAGGTAA
Organism: Heliconius numata; assembly: GCA_016802625.1. Taxonomy (NCBI): domain Eukaryota; kingdom Metazoa; phylum Arthropoda; class Insecta; order Lepidoptera; family Nymphalidae; genus Heliconius; species Heliconius numata. Next base: position 19,996 of record JAEBDU010012077.1, read on the forward strand.
ATCCGGCTAAATCAACCTCCAACTCAAACAAAATTACATTCTGTCACTGGCACACTTATTTAAAAGATATACTCGTACAGCTTATATTCAAGAAACAATTTAGTTAAGCTCTACAATTTGGCGACAA
>JAEBDU010012082.1:0-50612 GCA_016802625.1 Heliconius numata
ATATATCTTACAAGGACGAGATAGTTCACAATAACTTGATACTTGAAAGCTCCTAACATTTCCAACTTAGGTATCATTAGTTTCTTCTACTTGTACCTATCGGTTGAAGTGAAACGCTTGAACTGCTGGTGAAGTCAGTCAGTCCTTCAATTTGATTTAGTTGTGTTAGCGAGTGAAATAGATTGTAATTGAAGCGCAACACGATTGCGACTTCTTCGTTTGAATTGATTATTCTCAGCTATTGGAGTGAAGGAGTACGCTACGTAGCGATTTGAGAACATTTCAAATTGGCAAGCTGGACTAATATTGATTGAATTTTTGATTGATTCAAACGCTTGAAAGATATTTTAATTATAATTAATTTATTGTTTTTTTAGGTGTATCCCGCATATCCTGCTAGGCAGTGGGAACCTATTGTTAAGACACTCCGTTCCCCATTTCCCGCAAAATTTTATAGGCCTTACGTTTTGAGTGACGGAACTCAACGTCGGGCTTTGCCTTTTTATCAGAGAAAAGAAAATATAAATAAATAATGATTCATTTCCCCAAGTGGAATTCGAACCTACAGCCGTCGCTTTACGCACTTGCTTGTGTCATTGCGCCGCGGAGATTTCAATACTAAGAACTAAAAATTAACACTAAAATTGGTTATTAATTTCAATAATATTTTAATTTTAAATTACATAATCTGTCGAAAATTATAAAAACAATACGCAAATTGCAATAGTATAAAATATTACTTACATTAGCATTTTGTTTGCAGTCGGTTAGAAAAACTTGAGAGAACAACATTAGCGCGATACAGAAAATTACAAACAACGAACGCATTAGAGTAGATTATACGTAAAATTCGTTCGCCGCGTAAAATTTTATCGCAAAAAATGAAAGTAAAAATCTTGGATATAACGATCCAACGAATGAGAAAAGTTTCGGATCAGGGGAGTGTAATGTTTAAAAATCATTTAAATTATGAAAGGTCAATTTATCACCCAGAAATAGACACTGAAATGAATGAATTTTACTTTTAAGATTTTGGATTCACAAAATCACCTGTTTAACGATGCAAACCCGTTTGTAAAGAAAGAAAATGGTTATTTTAATTATTTCGAATCTTACTGTGGACACAATAAATTGATATAAAAGATTTTCCATTATTTATTTATTTTAACAATGACAACTATAAATTAATGTTGAAAAAACATGTTTCTAGGCTAACACGATTTAACTGTGCTTTTATGTGTTTATTACTTGTGGTTATATAAATATTTAAATAACTCGTCTGTTTTAAATAAATGTTTAAATAAAATAATGAATGGACAAAGATTTTATTTTAAAGGAGAAAGTAGTGTCTCATCTCTCTGTATAGAGGATATCTTTAAAAATATACATAACACCAAAATACTATAACTTTACTAACTGTAGGTACATAATGCGCTACTAACTAAAACTAACGTCGACAGTGATAGCGAGTTGCCTTTCAATCCTACTCAGAAACTACCAAAACTTCCATTAGGGGCCTTCTGCTTGAAATGTCTCAAGAAGTGGAATTTGTTTTGATCAGACATTATAATTTTTGGTATGTCTTCACAAATAACATTAGTTATGATGGTGCCATTGTAATACTGTATGTGAGATCCATTTAAGATGGAGCTCTCGTAGAGCTAAACTAGTCCGAAGCTCTGCTATAGGCTAAGCCATCCGTGACATGACTACAGAATATAAATATATATTTGAGATTTTGTCATTTATATACTTGACACAATAATGACAAATCTATTTATTTAATAATGCAATATTTATGCAACGTTGATTTAACAACAGTTTGTGTTGTTAAATATATACATACTTTATTTAAATAAAAAATATTTTAAAATAAAATATGTTTGACAATTGAATATTAATATTAACAGTTTTAAAATAAAATAATTTATAACTTTAATTTAAAATAATATAATTATTTTTACTCATTAAAGAAAATTAAAAGATTTCTAGCATCTAAAGATTGTAGAAAGTATTATATATAAATTATATTTCCTTTGTAGGTAGTCTTGATTGCGCGCCCTCGTTGGTGATGGATGGCCCTCATTGATACGAGCCCTCTTCGCTTAATATTAAAGTGTGACAAAATGTTAAAATTGAGAAACAGTAATTGTATATGTTTATTGACCTATAAACTTAAATAATCACTTTTGTTCTGCCTTTTATATGTATTGTTAATATAATTTAACAATCAGAATTTTTGAAAATAAAATTTCATTTATCTATACTTAAATTTTAAATTGAAAATATAATTCAACAGGTATTAGCAAGACTCAGCTTCAGCTATCCAATCTACGAAGTAGTCTAGTACCTATATGCGGCTGGGTGAACGTCTTGTAGGTAAACCATTAATTTTGTGGATTGAAATTTAAACCCATAGCCATCCAGTAAATTTATATTATCATATTTCTAAATACATATTGTTAAACGAACAGTTGTTAACGGAGGGAACCTCAAATGTTAACATTACTACACATATAAATAGATATGTACGAGTACATCCGATCCATTTTAAATTAAGAACTAAGACTAGATTAGAATATACTCTTAAAAGTAATTTCATTCTGCCATTTTCTTAACTTTAAGTAGATTAAATTAAATTTTGTTTCGTCAACAACGTCATCACGTAGTCAATTAAAATTATCTTACACTTGCGAAGACCCTTCTCTTTAATTATTATTATTAATTCATGAAATTTATTTAATAGCTGGTCCAATCTCAAAGGCTCCATTGTTCGTTGATTTTAAAACTGTGAACTTAAAAGTATGTAAGAATTATCATAATTTTAATTTCAACTTCTTACTCAGCTAGCCAGCTTAATTCAACTTTGTAAATGAAAATGGATGGTGTATTATATTCCATTAAAGGTTATTATAAAAATAAAATATAATTCGATGATTTGTTTTTTATTATGTATTTACAGCAATTGTTGGCGATACCTGTAAGGATATAATTACGTCGTAAATAAACATTAAAATATTACCAACTAAAAATATTAAATTTATTATCTGGACAGCAGGTCGATCCGAGGATAGGGCATCAGGATCTGTGAGTACGCAGAGATGTCCAACTAGAACCATTGCACTTGGCAGAGGACGCCCAACACTTTGAAATTGCTCTAGAATGTAGCCTAGAGTCATTAGAGCATGCCCGAAGTACGGCAGATATACGTCTAAAACTGATTGCAGCTCTAACATTTGCTCGTGTCGATCATCCTGACATGTTCTGGATTTCAATTTGGTGGAAGCTTGTTATACATATTCATATTTGAGTGGAAATACATAATATACTATTCACAAATAAAGATTTTTTGTGTAATAGTACTTAATATTGATTTAGTGTACTTAAGTAATTTTGTAACTCTTATTTGTACTTCATATTCAATTTAAGATGGCATAGAGAGGTAATGTAACTAGGACAAACCACTATTATACATTAGATTCATTGTTCTTCCCCAATTTAATTAGTATAAAATAAGGAATGTTATTCCATATAAATATTCCTTCGATTTAACTGACTTGTTGTATGTAATAACTGTTGATTCTGTCCTTTTTAAAAATATATTATTCCATTTACATTGTAAACGTAATTCGTCTACTTTAATTAGATTTTAAGCTTCTATTAATGAATGCGTAGTCACGACTGATATTGCAGAAATCATTAATATTTTAACTTGAAATAATTTTCGTTATATTTACCAGCATGATCTGTCATTTTTAGAAGTTTCTTGACAGTTTAATTAAAAAATAAGTTGTATAACCAAGTTGGGCCACAATAAACCTTCTTTACTACCACCGGCAGTAGTACAATCATAATTTATTTAAGTATAATGTGACGGCAGAAGACGAGTAAGTACTTCATCTCAGGGAACTGAAATCATTGTTAAATTAAATTGGTCCATGCACAGATGCGGTACGCCAGAGGCCAGACTAACTCTGGTATTTGTTTTAACCTAAAGGGTTAATTCCTTTCTACATTTATTTTAAGTAGTGGCTTAAGGCTGAATAAAAGAAACCTCAAGGTTACTCTACTATAACCTGGTATATGCCAACGCAGCTAAATTTTAATATTTTTATTATTGTAAAACATATACGTAACATATATGTATTAAAGAATTGGAAAATAGATAAGAAAAAAATGTATGTAATACACCAAATAGCTTTGAAACATACCAGTAATTTAATGTATTTATAATTTATAAAAGTAAAGATTGTTGTTTTACAAGTACCTACCTAAGATATTAATTGAATTGCAAATATCTCAATTTTACTGTTACAATCTTAAAAAGGTAATGTAAAAGTATTGTTTTGTTGTTGTTTATATCAAATTTGTGTATAGTAATAACTTAAACTGTGGATATAGCATTAAAAGGTTTCTTGTGTTTAAGAAGATGAAAGATAGATAGAACATCTTTCCCCTAGTAATGTATAACGGAGCGGTGTGGGTTCGATTTTCACTCCAAGGATTTTTTATTAATATTTTTAATTCTTCGCTCTAGCACCAGTGCTTCGAAAATTTGGCGAAAAGTTTGGAACGGATTATTCTCTCTGCGTACCCTGCGAACTATGATTCGATTATTTGTAGATAAATATGAAGAAGATGTTGTTGTCGATGCATGAATGGAAATAGACATCCTGTAACAGAACACACCCATAAATTTAATATATGTACCTACGTATGCTTAAAATCAGACTTTCATTTTTCTTTTTCCAACGAACTTATGACACTTGTGTCAGTTGAAGTTACCTCCATTAAGATATTACGATAGTTGCGGAGGAACTTAAAAAACGTTAAAGCTTTTTGAAGCTTTAACTAAGATTTTAAGATGGTTTCCTATATGTTCAATTAATTGTAGTTTTTTGGGTTCCAAGTTTTTTCGGTATCCTAAGATTAAAACGAAATCCATAGCTAAACAATTAAAATTTTAAAAGATGATACTAAAAAAACATAAGAAAATAAACATTTTAAGGAGTTTAAGAGATGAAGATGTCTTTTCGCCGTTTTTATAGATAATCTTGCGGGAACTTTGTGTGCGGTTCCGGCTCGCACTTGACCGGTTTTTTATAAAAAAAACACATTTGTTTTGATGATTAAAATAGTAAACATTAATAAACTATTCCAGCTGATATTTATTACCACTAGCATTTAACATTTTAATAAAGTTAAAGATTCGACAAAGATCTTTGTCAGAATACAATCGAAGCTATAAGATATATGTAGGAGAAATAACAAGTCTCGTAAGAGTAACAGATCTTCAAATATTAAAAAAATATATAAAAAGCAAAAGCAATTGAGAACAAAGTAAAACTTTCTACAGTGTCTGTTATATATATTTTCTTGTACATTCTCACGGTATATTAGGTCAGCTTCGACTTCATTGTATTTAGAATAAAAGCTCTGTTCTTAGATCGATGACTTGGCCGTAGAGTGGCCTTTGACATTGACAGCGTCATCTAATCATTTAGAAAAATTGGCACTATATCAAGTTTCTGACCTGTTCTTGATAAACCACTCGAGATCTTTGGAGACGCGATGCGCCAATTTTACAGTTACTAACCTGATCCACTTTAAAATAACATGGTATTGTGTATTTATTAATTTTAATAGTCGTTTCTACTGATAAAAATTCGAGAATATATATGAAATCTTTTAATTATTTTACAGAATATCGTCAGTATCTACTGATGACAATTATTAGATCCAACAAAGGTGTAAATGCTGTCAATTCTTATTTCTCTACATTATTTAAATCAGTGTTTAAGGACGTAAGGACGCAGGTAGCAGGGTAGGCAGAGGGAGCCGTGTTAAGACACTTCGCTCCTCACTTTCTGCTGAATTCTGGAGGCATTCGGCATTGCATATTGAGTGGCGGAACTAAACGCCGCACTTTGCCTCGAATATATATATATATATTTTAATGAAAATATAATTTTATTATTTCTTCGCTCTCTTTGCATTTCCCCAAGTGGGAATCGAATCCAAAAACTGTCTCGTTAATAGTCACAGTCACAGGGCACAAGGCCGTTGCGCCACGAATAGTGTAAGATATCCTATCCTATCCTATATCTTATAAAACAAAGTCGCTTTTCGTGTCTGTCTGAACTTTCTAACTCTTCTTCTTCTAAACCACCCAACGGATTTTGATGCGGTTTTCACCGTTAGGTCGAGTATTTCTCAGGGAAGGTTTATATATAGTTTATTATTTGTACATTCTTATGTAAATTACCATGAATACGATAAATGTGTATAAAGTCCTACCCGTTGAGACACTTTCGCGCATGCGCTGCTTTAATGGTAAGTACTACATGAAAATAATGTACTGGAGTATGGTTCCTCTTAATAAGATCTACAAAAAAGTCCGCGACAGCATATTCGTATTTTTTGAGGATAACGTGTAGTGATCATATTTCTGTCTAAAAATTGTAATTTCAATATATTTTTTATTGTGAGGGATATTTTTCCATAATGGTATTAATCCTTATCCTTTAAAATACTTTATTAAATTTCTACGTTAAACGAAGATAAAATTTGCTTTTTACACAATTTCGAAATTGCGAATAGTTTTAGAGGAAAACGTATTTAATTGTTAACACATCACGCCGTTCACACATCAGCTGTATCGAGTCAAGTTTTACTTATCCCTTACTCTCAGCATATAAATAAGTGTATTAGTTACGTTGGTCATTTAATGTAGATCAAAACTGTCTTTTACTGTTTTTCATTTTAATAAGTACTTTAGAAGTTGTTACAATATCAAAACATCCTTGCTGCGAAACGCGCCCCGCGATGTTTTGCTTATACAAGCGCGTCATGAGCAGTCATCGGCGGTTCAGTGGTAGAATGCTCGCCTGCCACGCGGGCGGCCCGGGTTCGATTTCCGGCCGATGCATTCTATTTAATTTTCCTCACAGGAAGCCACGTAGTGCCTACCCAACCGGTGTCGCTGTTTTAACAGCATTAACCACAAGCTCAAAAAAAACCCGCCTGCCTCTATAGCGAAGAAGATTTAGATTGTGTTATTTATTTGTGTTTATTTTAAAACAATTGGAAAATCCTTATTGGAATTACGAAAATGCGGGTTGCATTAGGGTTTAATTAATTTTCACATTATCTTAAGTGTTTTGCAAACATACATTATATGAATAATTCAGTAGTTAAGGCGGGCGAAGCCGCGAGCAGGTCGCTAGTATTAAATATTAAAGTAAAACGACATTGAACTCCGTACCTACTTAATTTTTTAAACTTAACAAAAAGGTTAGTATCTGCTTTCATTAAATTGAGTGTTGAAATGAAACCTTAAATTTAAGTAGGGACTTAACGACTTCCTGCAATCAGGGGTTGCAAATTAACAGACAGCGTGATGCTCGCCACATTTTCTTTTAATGTTATAGTAAAATGAAAAAAAATAAGTTAAATAATATGCAGAACTTAAAGTAAATTCAGCTAGAGAAATTTGCTAAGTGTAAGTTTACGTAATCACATGTGTAATACGTAAAACCAGACTTTGGTTGTATTGAATAAGGTAATTTAAATATTTGAAATATTTTTAACAATAAGCTTGCTCTCCGTTGCTTCAATGCGAGCCGACTGACAACATAGAAGCGGAAACCTAATTTTAATTTCTAAACAGGGAATTGGGATCTTTTATTCAGTCAAGGCCTCTGAAGCGGATTTGCAAAAGCGCACTTGAACATGAGAAAAATAATTAACTCTATTATGCAATATATTTACATATTTACGAAAGTAAAGCACTTTATGAAAATAATAGACGGCTTTTGAATTTTTTTCAGTAAATTCAAAAATAATGAATATATTTTTAAATACAAAAAAAACCTTTGGGAAACTCTTCGGTATGATTAAAGGATTCAGTATCAAACCAGTCAAAAAAGCTGATAAAGGCTGTAATTAGATAAGACCCATCTCTTCGCTTTGTGAATCCATTCATTTCCTTTTTTTTAAATGTGAGTAAGAGTGTCCCAATGGACGGACAGTCGTAAATTTCAATATTCTTAAAATGTTTAGGGTCGAGCTCTGAAAAGATCTTTTTATATACAATGTCAGTTCGATAAGCACGTAGGGGTGCGATATTTTCAGTTAACACCCTCGAGCGAACAAGAGATAGCAGACGCTTTATTGAATTCCTATGCAACGCATCAAATATATTATGTTTACGGATTCTTAAACAGACATTACACAGATGTTTATATATATAGTACATATTTTATCTTCAGTGCAAAAAAATCAAAATTAAAAAGAAATTCGTTATGTTTTATCAAATTTTAAAGTACCAAGCTATATATGGCTATATATAGCCATAAAATATTTTATAAATAATCAACAATTAAATAATCAATTTTATAGTATTTTATAATAGTTGACTGCCAACCTTCACTAGTTGGAGAGGCACATTAAGAAGAAGAAGAAGATAAATAATCAAATAATATGGGAAAATAAGTTTGGCCAAGAAAATTTATTATTAAAATAATATTCAATAGGAGTAATTTATTGCTCTAATAGTAGATATTGTTCATATTTTATATCAAAAAACATACCTCATGTATTATTACAGAAATTCTTTCAAAAAAGCTGGCATTTTACTTGACGGATCCACTCTAGCTTCTCTAGTAACTCAAAAGATTTCTAGGATATAATGAAAAGAAGATATCTTTTATAAGCCTTAAAGTGATATCACATGATACTACTGTCGTAACCAATATTGGTTTGAAGGTTAGTTTTGCGATTCACTTAAAAAAGCATTCTAGTCTTAAACTACTAATAATAAAAGGAAATTAGCTCTTGTTTTTTCTATTCAATTTAGTATAGGTATAGTTTCTAAGTATAGTTTTTAAAAATGCCTTCACACGGTAATCCGCATGTAGCAGGGGCTTACACTGTGAGAGAGGGAGCATAGGGTTAAGACACTTCGTTCCCCACTCTCTACTCTTGGAGGCAATGTTAAGTGACGGAACTCAACGCCGTGCTTCGACACCAAAACAAAAAAAGTGAAAATATTAAATATTTATTGCCTCGAGTGGGATTCAAACCACGAGCCATCCCTACGCTTGGGGTACAAGGGTTTGATAGCGCGCTAAGACTGGTCTCCAAAAATATATTAAAAAATATATTTTGCTTAATATAAATTTCATTTTACATTTAATCATTGCGATTCGAATATCGTATTTGCTATATAACATCCGCTACTGCGCTTAGACTTCCATTTCACTCATTACGGGAACGAGGTCGTAGATATGTAAGGAAACTGTTAGATAGGTATTTAGGAAAATTAATCCAGAGTAGCTTATACTCTAGAGATGTTGAGGCGTATGTTTTTTGGTAAATAAAATATATATTTTAGGCAAGTGGTTACAATCTACATACTTATTTGTATAAATAAATATAATAATTTGTATAAATCAATAAATTAGACACAATTTACAGTACAATGTTTTCGTTTATACTTCGGTTATACTTTATTGCACACAAATAATAGAAAAAGATTAATACAAATAGTACAGAAAAGAAATAAATAAAAACAAGTATGCAAAGGCGACCTTATTGCTTCAATCTCTATTTACTTATTGTTTTCTGATATATTTAAAACTTTCATGAAATAAACTAATATAAACGAAAAAATGCCTTTCTTAACATTTATATCACACACTTATAAGGTTTGTTAAATTAAGCGAGGCAGTGCTGGCAAATATGTTTGAAGTTCCTAACGAGTCGGCAGCTATTGGTGAATGTAAAAATAGCGATGTGAATCTACGTTCAAATACTATAGGTATATTTGACGTTTTTAATAAAAATCTAAATATTAAACATATATACGTTGTGTTTCTATGTACCTATTATTTATATAAAAAATAGTTCAATTAAAATTATACGGATGTATATTGCATCGTCGTTTATATTAGTACTGTCCCATTACTGGTAGAGGGTAATAGAAACGAAAAAAAGCTGTTCTGACCAAAATAATGACGATAAAAAAAAATACTGTAATGATGACATTTTCCTTACATAAAATATAGCCTACGACCTTCCTAAACAGTTAGGCGTCGTTTTCAATGTAGGTACTCAAATTTCTAATTTGAAAAATAAACGTAATAAAATGCGTAACGCACAAGGCGAAGATTGCTCGCATTTGCTGGTAAATTCAGTTACCTTAATGTAACCACTTTGTTAAGGTTTTAAGGAAATAGTCTACTTTTTGCAACAAATTGATCTTATTTGTTAGGATTTAGATCGCTGATTGAAAATACATCTACGGAGATTGTGTATACTTCTAGGCCAGCGATGGTTGTATGTTTTATTTGTAACCATTTTTGGTCGACTTAAAAAGGAACATTGTAGGGAGGCTTACCTTTTTAGGGTTCTGTAATTTTCAAGAAAAAAAGGAACCCCTTATAAGATCACTCTGTTGTCCGTCTGTTTGTCTGTCTATTAAGACCTTTTATCTCAGGAACGCTTGGAGATATCGAATTGAAATTCAAACAATATACTCAGATCTATGGCCCCATAATTTCCTGATAAAAACATATTTCTATAATTACTTAGAAAAAAAGATATGGCCGTTTATATCGCAAAAAATGCATATTTCGAATCAAAATTAATAAGGTACTTTTGGTTGACCTAGAATTATGAAATTTGGCTGCTAGCGTCTACAGGTAGTATTGGTTCAGGAAAAAATATGAAACTATACATTTGTATTAAATCCTGAAAAATAATAGCCTTAAAACGGGGGAAAAAATTGGTATTATAGCCGCTAATTCAAGTGAGATATCAGGTAAAAAGGCTAAGTCTGTAATTTCAGAAAAAGCTCGAGACTTTTTATATCGATTTTTTTTAGATATAATTAATACTTTAATGAAAACTTTTAATGAGTGCGTTTTTGAATATTAGCGTACTTACTGCGATAATCACGGAGAAACTTGTTTCGACTGGTCAAATTTACAAGCAATCCCTATATATAATCAAAATTTTACTTCAAGCAAAACGTGATATTGTAATTAACTTTTGGGATAATACATTAATTCCTATCATTCTACCTGTACCTAAATTAAACCTGGTGAAATCTAACGGATGTTATTATTCATAGAGGCTGTTCTAAGCTTCCGATTGGATTAAATGAAGCTTGATAAGGTAACATATTCGAAATATAATGCAGAAATGGTTTTTTTTATCAATAAACAGTTTTGCAATTGTTATTTTGTAAAATTAATGTGCTATAAAATAAAAGCTGTTGGTATTTCAAGTAATAAAGAATCTATGATAAATATATACATTAAAAATAAATAAAAAAACGTGATAGAGACAGAAATATATTCGATTATTTTACTTTTTTTAAACAATGTCGTAATTGCTTAATTTTATAGTGATTTATATAATATTTTTAATGCTTTTATAAATAAAAATAAGTTATTAGTATATAATTCAAATTGTTAAATGGCTCAGGGAGATCTATTCTTACGCAGTTTATAAATGTCGGCTTTAGACATCACTAATGTATAAAACGTTCTTAGAATGTTTGAATGAGTATTCGTAAAAAGAATATTAAGCAAATCTACAAAATATTTTTTTATATAAGTGTTTCTAAAAATGTTGTTAAAAGTAAATTTACCCGACGAATTTTCTAAGAAAATCCAAATTACGCCAACATATTATGGTAGTAGTAGGAAAAGATATTTAAAACATTTTACATTCTAAGATATTTTTTAGTTAAAAATCAACACTCAGAATCCACACTCTGGAAAAAGTTTTCGTTTGATCTTAACTTTTGCAAAGCTGCGGTTAACTGATTAAAACTGAAACTTAAAATTTCAACTTAAAATATTTCCGGTAATACATTAATCCATTTGACTAGATCCATCTCTCGAAAAAAGTAACTTAACTAAAGAAAGTTATTAATGTTTTCTTTGTATTATCTGGGAATTCTATATACTTGCTGTTATTCATGTCTATTAAATTACAATTAAATCTCAGAGTTAATTTTATTTCCTACTATAAAAGAAATTCCTTATTACAATTTACATATAAATGCTAACATGAAAATTGAAAATGAAATATATGCAGAACTATGCATAAAGTTTGTTTTAAGCTATGGCATTTTAATATAGAGAGTGCTTATCAAATAAAATATGTAAGTTATTATTTAATAAAAAGAAAAATATCATTTTCATCAAATACTTCTAGGTCTTTTTAATTTGAAAAGTATTTTGCGCATTCTTTATACGACAGAGAACCTGTAAATCGAGATCCATTAATTCATATTAACTCCCCCCATTTTAATGAAAATGAATAAAAAAAACTTGATATTCTTTAAAAAAAAACGTAAACTGAATCCGACGTTTGACAAGGGTTCTCTTATTACAATTTGAATGCTCGCGTACACTAGCGGGCTCTAAACGATTAATATTAAGTTACACTTTATATTCTTTGACACCTTATCGTTAAATAGTTTGTAGTGTTGTACATAGTTTACAAAACAAATAAAAATAAATAGATTATATTAGAAAATAATGAATTTCGTTACTTACCAAAGAAAAAGCACGATATACTTCCAGAAACATGGCTTGCGTAACATTATACGAAGATACAATAGATTCTATAATATTTCTTATTATTTAAGACAAGTTTCAAGTTTTGCCCGGCCGGTGGCGTCGATGTAGCCGGTGCTGGTTCGCGCGTTCGGTCTGCCGCGGCTCCAAGACGGCTCCTTGGGACGCATGCGCTGATCTCATCTCATCTCCCGCCATGATGAAGCCTCCAAACCAATCGGTTGAAACGACAACTTTGTTTAGTACAAGCCATTATAAGCAAAACTTTAAATAGCTTTCATTATGTACGTGGAATTGTTCCGTGAGGATTCCCATTTGCACGTCAGGATGAAATTGTAGTTTGTTTGTAGTGTATTAGAGTGTTTTGTTTTTTATTTTAATTAAAAAAATATATAATATTTTGATAATAATTATATAAATTTTTCTTTGTATTATTATTTAGTAAATAAATAAGGCATTGCCTTTTATTTTAATGTGCTCTATATATATTTTAAAGTGACCACACAGAAAGAAATCCTTAACATATTTACTTGCTAGTAACACATTTTATCTAATTATATATAGTTACTTATTTCACAAAATACTGAACATGGAGTCGATGACATAAATGAAAAAAGGGAAAATAAAAACGAATTAGATATTCAAAAAAAGATTTGGAAAACATAATTTACTTCCAATACAAGCATTGAACATTTATTTTACATAATATCTCAGCAACCTCAGTAATGTTGGGAACCCAACGTTTTTAACGAGTGCCATTCTTAAAGGGCGATGTGACTTTAAGTGAAAACACTAGCAAATGTAAACGGCCACATTATTTCGAGTACACATTATACGTCCGAGGTATCTCGCAGTTAAGCGTATGTTATTACGATGTTAGCGCCATTTGAGATATGTTCAATGTCTTTTACTTGTAAAGTAGGAAATATACATTTTTATATATTTAATTACCTGTTAAATCGTGGCACAGGGGCAAAAGCGTGCGACTGTAAACGCGACGGTAGTGAGTTCGATTCTTACTTGATGAAATGAATTTTCTTATTTCCTACAAATATTTGGTCTAATGAAATTAGTTCTGACGCCATTATAGCGCAAGGGCACAGGCGTAGGACTTTAAACGCGACGGTAGTGGGTTCGATTTCCACTGGGAGAATGAAATATATGATATATTTATTTCTATGAGGCGAACGACAGCACGTAATATCTCGAGAATTCGGCGGAAAGTAGGAAACGGAAGTGACTCGAAGAGAACGGAGTGTCTTAACAATAGGTTCTGGATGAAGCAAAACGCTAAAACAATATTATAGATCCAAATAGAGAAAACCTTAAAAAGCTATAGCTATTTTTGCTGTTATGTGTTTATTGTGAGTTTTAGTGCAGAGCAAAAATAGAACTAAATACACGAATTTATCAATTTTTCGTAGACTCATTGCTGAAAAATTACTATAATTTAATCTTTAACGTCAATTAGCACAAAGAAAACGAATTCAAGGTCACATGTTATTCTAAAGAAACGCTAATTGCAGTTTTTTTATTGAATACCCTTACACATTTAAGTATAGGGGATGAAATGATATTAAGGAGATAAAAAACCTTACACTTTCACACCTATTTTTTCCAACTCTTTCTATTCACGCGTCGGTGGAGCGCTCGATGGGTATCTGGCGTATTGCGATTCGTAATACGATAAGATCGTTTTATTCAACCTATTGGCTTGGAAGAAATATAATATGAAATCAATTGGAGACAAAAAAAATGTATTACAGCATATTGCTGCCTTTTCTAATGTATGCTACATTTTCTCGCCAATTTCTTATTATCCATACCTATATTATAAAGTCAAAAGTAACTCTGTCTGTCTGTCTGTCTGTCTGTCTTTTACGCAATCAGGCCCAAACCGCTAATTTAATTGTGATAAAATACTCATACAGAGATACTTGAGGGTCTCGGGATGAACATAGGATACTTTTTTTTCTCATATTTGTAATATTTTCGATATATACCAATATATTAAAATATTTATTAATTTGACATGTAATTAATTCCGCCATGTTAAAAACAACCGTCGTTGCTAAGCAACGATTTGCAAAGTTTGTTAGAAAACGTCACCCAAAATGAGCTTGCATAACGCATCTCTCTATTGAAAACTGAAAATAATTTCATAAATATATTTAATAAATATTCGTATAGTTCAAGCGGGCGTAGCCGCGTTCGGGTCCACTAGTTTGATATAATTAAAACACTATAATATGAAATTTGTTTATAGAAAAGAAATAAATTGCATGCCGCGGTTACATTATTTTTTCATAAGCTGTGTTAAGAGTGATGAATCATGACAGATGAGTGGGCGAGCTCAATACACGGACAGGACTTGCGACATTTGCGGCACTGGACCGTTCATAATCGATATTCGTTTAGGCCGTAGCATTGATGTCCCACTCCCACTCCCACCAAGTACAAATATATGGGTGCCTATCGAATGCATCGCTAGCAAGTCTAATCTGCGGGCGGACGCGTGGTGCCGCCTCGCAAATAACTTCCGCACCTGCCGACTGCACCACATAACACTGTGTAGAACATTCTGACAACATGCATTCTGTTTCCCCATATACGGGTACGGGTATACATCGTTCGCTTCTGATGTCAGCCATTTAGGTGCCGCATCCTTAATCCCTCTAACTTAGATGACAAGCTTAGTTCGCTTTCTATCAGTTCTTTGAGGTGAAAGATTTGCGCTTCAATAGCTGTACTTTAAACGTGTTCTCTGCTTTATATCAAATATTAATAGAAATTTAAATATATATTTTTTAATACACATTAATTATGTTTGGTCTGAATAAACTACATACTTTATATAACACTATAGTGGTCATTGAAGTATGAAATATATCTTAAACTTAAACTTACTTAAATTGCTTAGAAAGGATTATAAGTAGACTTTAATATATGCTCTCACTCATCTATCGTAATCATTGTTTCAATAAATGTTTTAACAATAAGTAAGTAACGAAAGTGGGGAACGGAGTGTCTTTATACTAGGTTCCCTCTGTCTACCCTGCTGTGTGCAGGATCAATGGATACAGCGTCAAGCTGATTTTTTTAATAAGTAGTAAAATAAGAAGAAATATTTCAATTTCATTACAATAGTGTTTCCCGTTTACTCAAATTAATTTTATAATTGATAGTTGGTACGTACTTAGCATAAATATTACACATTATTATAAGCAGTTAGAAGCAAAACTAAGAAGATAACAAAAAAAATCATAAATTAAACTTCCTTGGAAGGAAAAAATGACAGAAAGTACGATACAAAGTAGTGTCCAAGGAGGCGGGCGCACGCGCGACGGCACTCCGCACGCCGCTGCCGCCGCGGCCGCTCACGCCTCCCCGCGATCGCGCCCGAGATAACTTCCATTGCGTTTCGCGACGAAACTTTTACTTGTACTTGTACTCGGTCGGTAATGAGAGTTTGCGGAAAACTTTGAAAGTTGCTATGTGGCGATCAGAAATGAAGATGTGGGCAGACGCGTGGTGCCGGTGATGCCGCGCGATGAGCGCGCGCACGTCGCCCGCGCGTCCAGCTCGCCTGCACGCGCGTCTCGTCGCGCCTATGCTTATACTTCCTCTACTGTTTTGTTTCGCGCGATCGCAGTGAGTATTCAAAATGTGTACGTAGAAAAACTGGATTCAATAATAATAATATGATACAAAAAAAACTTTATAAAACTCAATTAAAAAAAAATAGCCAGATATTTCGTTAACTTAATATATTTAATTATTTAGGTAAAATAGTGTTTTTTTAAAGATTTCTTTTTTTTACTTTATAAAACAAGCTAATAAAAATGTCATTAAGGTATCAAACTTAACTTATACTTTAACATATTATAACATATTTAATCTACGTACATATATGAGATAGGGTATAGACATATCAAATTTAGTCGTAGCAAATTGAAATCTTGCGCTGAAATATTCTTTACCGACGGCCGACGGCAGTTGATCTTAAGTTAAAAAAATGTATAACAAAATATTGTTAATATATCAAAAAAGACATTGAAATAATAAATTACGAAACAAATCTTTCAATTTAAAAAAGTAAATCAATTAAATTCTGTAGTGGTCTTAAATGTAATAGCTTTCAGCCGACACCTTAAGTTAATTTAACATCGGAATTGGGGGATCCTCCGCTAAATGCCAATTCTATCTAAGCCAAGAGGAATCTCATTTAAATAGCCCTTCAATATACAAATTACATATGTATGTATATACTCGTACGATGCTTTAATTTAAGGACTGGCTTTGTACACGCGTGGTTTTAATGAATAAAAATTAGAATTCATGGAACTTCCAAATATATATTTTAGGTTTAAAGAAACTTTATTATCGAAAAGACACAATGTCACTTATGCGATAATACAATTTAACTTAATATCTATTACAATGTAAGTCATACATCGTCGTTACTATATATTTTTAATATTCACATCAATCAATATCGTTTTCAATTTACATAAAGTTATTTTTCTTACCTTCACGCTATATTCCGCACATAGCAAGGTAGGCAGAGATAGCCTGGGGACCTAGTGTCAAGACACTCCTTCCTACATCCGTTCTTTACTTACCGCAGCACACTGGAGCTATCCAGGCATCAATCGAACCCATAACCAGTCGTGTCTATAGTTGCATACTTGTGCCCCAGCGCCACGACTGGCCTCAAAATTAAATTTATTTATATGACGTAAAACATGGATGGTTACGGAGATTAGTAATGTAAAATATATTTTTTTATATGATATTTAGATATTATTACATTACTTTTAATTACATTATATATACATTACTTTTAATTACAGTAAAGCATTTATGTGCTCTTTAATTTTGAAGTTTTATACATTTATTTCTTTAAGCTTTTAACGTTTCGTAGCTCCAAATATGTAAAGTAAGTATATCTAGCAAATATGCTACAAAATCGAACTTCTTCACTGCTCCAAAATAGGTTAGATTAGTTAATTAAACTGACATTTTCAGTTTATATTTTGATATTAATAGTGTTTTTTTAACTACAATTTCCACCTCATTCCTAATAGTAAATATTCACTTTCGTTATTGAACAACACTTCGCATACCAATATTGATTTAAATTTGTGGTTTATTTTTACATTAAGATAAGAATTCCTCATTATTATATTAAGATTTGCACTTTAGACAAAAGCCTTTTAATAATAAGAGAATCGTACATGTACAAACTTTAAGGTAGTTTAATAATATTGCATTTCATTTTATTAACCATAAGAAACAATTTTAAACTATTGAAAATTAGTGATTGTATTAAACTAAACACTACCTACGAAGCTACGAATGCCTACGAACATATCTACGATCGTAGTTATAAAAACAATGTAATGTAAATGTATGTACAATTTCGCGAGACTGAAATTCAACTTTGCATTTGTGTGTGTTATTTAAATAAACAGTAATAATAGGCACCTAAACAATGTATGTACATTTCACATCTTGTAGAGTCGAACACACTATTGCAGTTTTTATAGAGATATGTATATAAAAAAATATTTTTTTGGTTATGTCACCTAATTTTGCATGTGTATCTCGAAAACTGTTCTTTAGTAATGAATTGTCATATTCAATAAATATATAATTAAATAAGTACAATTACATTGGTGAATTTATTAATCTCTTAAAAATTTAAAGGATATTATTTAGACTAAAAGGGCATATAAAATTACTTATAATTGTGTCTATAATTTATAATACACCATATTTAATTTAGACAGAAAATAATAAGATTTTAAAATCAGCTGAGTGCCTCACATCTCTTTGTAGAGTGGATCGCGCTGTCACAATTGACCGCTTGGAAAACGTTACGCACACCATTTCTCGAATCCTTGACGGCTACGATATTCGACTTCGTCCTAACTTCGGTGGTAAGTATGCTTTTGCTTCTTTTAACTCTATATATATTTAAATTGGTTTTAAAAGGATAAGAATACAAAAAACATTGAATAATATTCACACCACAAAAATAATATTCTGTTTACAAAGCTATAAGTCAAAAGTATTAGATTTATGCTTAAAGTTGCCAATTTTATGCTCATATCTATACTAATATTATAAACAGAAGAGCTTGGCTAATTGGACGCGTTAATCCCAAGAAATACTGGTTCGAATTTTAAAATTATTTTTGTTTTGGATAGTCCATTTATCGAAGGCTATAATATATAGGCTATATTACATCGCAGTAGTCGTTTGTGTAATATAACATACGTCCAGAGTTACTTCGAGCACTTATAGCGTATCATGTGTCATGTGTCACACAGTTTCATTTGACACAATTGTTCACAATATAGTGTTCAAAGCCAAAGTTAACGAAAAGTGACACAGACGCACCCTTTTTAAAAGCTTTTATTTTTTCAATAAACTTTTTTAGATTCTTACCTTATAAGTAAGTAAAATATGTTTGGAATTCAATTTAACCAAGGTAACACTATTTGACTTTGAAAATATAGTCGTAAATATGCAAGTACTGAGATAAATATTATCTCAGATATATCCTCATTTGATATAATACGCAATCAGAGCGTGATCCTCCACATTCGCGATATGTAATTTGGTTCCTTGCACAAATATTATTACTTCACAGGCGACCCGCTCTACGTCGGCATGGATTTAACCATTGCAAGTTTCGATGCCATTTCTGAAGTCAATATGGTGAGCTTATGTATTTTTTCAAATTTAGTTTTAATAAATATAGGTGTAACAGTAAATTAATGAGATTATGAAACGTGAAATATCGTAATATCGTTATTGTTAAGGCTGTAAAAGTGAAATTTTATGGGTTTGATTCCCATTTGAGGAAATGAAATATTTATTACTTTCATTTTCCTCACTCTGGTTCAGAGGCGTGGCGTTGAATCTACCACTCAACACGTCATGCCTTCAAATTTCAGCGGAATATGTTAACCCTATGATCTTTGCCTACCCTGCTGTCTGGGGGGCACACCGTGAAGCTTTTTTTAGCTATTTTTTAATTTTGTTTTACTTACGCTGATTTTATTTTAAAATAAAATCTAAATATAATAATACACCATGTATACTTGTAAATTATTTTTGATCTTAACAAAAACGTACTCCCCATTGTAATATGTTGTTGACCTCGTAACGTAAACAAAGAATCGAGCTTCTTGAGTTTCGGAAGTGTGTTCAGTTTTGACACGTCAACAATTTTGTCATCAAGATTGCTTTTGAGTCAAAACAGGGACGCACTCGATCGCTCGTTGTAATCCATTAAGCTTTTAATAGCGAAAGAGAGCAAGGCCGTGGACACTTGACACATATCTGTCGGTGACCGGTGACCGAGGGGCAGAGCTGACTCATCGAAGCGGTGCCATCTTTAACCATTTTTATTGTTGTCTTCCTTACTAACTTAACTTAATATAAACAATTACAATTTGTCAATATCGTGTGAAACTCTTATGTTATAAAAGCAACATAATATGTTTTCAGGATTATACAATAACACTCTATCTCAACCAATACTGGAAGGACGAGAGATTAGGTTTCGGATTGCACGATGAAATTTTAACGCTATCAGGAGATTTCGCGGACAAAATTTGGGTACCTGATACTTTCTTTGCAAATGACAAAAATAGGTGAGAAATAATAGTAGATACATGATACGATTTTTTAAAATTTTAATATTAGTAGCTTATAATTAATAAATATATATTCTTAAATATAATAAGTTATATTATTTATTTATTTAACTTTATATTATTTTTCTTCGCTCTGGTGTGTGGCAAAGGCAAAGCGTGGTATTGAGTTTCGTCACTCAACACGCAATGCTTCCTGAATTCTTCGGAAAGTGGGGAACGGAGTGTCTTAACACTAGGTTCCTTCTGCCTACTCTGCTAGCTGATTTTTTTATATTATTTCAGTTTTCTCCACGACGTTACGGAGCGCAATAAGCTCGTCCGCCTCGCGGGCGACGGCAGTGTCACATACGGGATGCGTTTTACCGCTACTTTGGCTTGTATGATGGATCTGCACTACTATCCGCTGGACAGCCAAAACTGCACCGTCGAGATTGAAAGCTGTGTGACTCTATATTTTTAATCCAGCTCGCCGTCACTCGCTTGCTTTGCCCATCGAGTGTTGTTATTTGCCCATCGATTGTTGTTATCTGCCCATCGAGTGTTGTTATTTCTGTTTGCAAGCGTGTTTTTTGTCATTCTTTTTGTGCTTTTGCTTACAATTGGCGAGACAAAATTTTAACTTAAAAAAATTGTAAAAGTATAGCGTATCTACGAAATGCTCTTGTATCTGTATTAGCTTATTTCATTGTTATCCCATTTGATGCCAGACGCCTTATGCTAGTCTGCTGAAGATTTAAAATTAATAATATTTTCAAATATACATCTCACTAGAACAGTAAGTAGACTAATTACGACATCCTAACGTAATACTTATAATGCAGATGGGTACACGGTGTTAGACGTGGTGATGTATTGGAAGGAGACTCCAGTACGAGGAGTGGAGGATGCTGAGCTACCTCAATTTTCTATTCTTGGACATGAAACTAATGATAGAAAGGTTTATAATTTTTAAAAATTAAATATACGAGTATATAATATGTTTATTTTGTGTAAGCAAAGTATGTACAAAAATATATAGACGTATAATTGTTTATACCACCTATATGTTTTTATTGGGAACACCTGTAGCATCATTAAGTTTCCTAACTAAGACAATTAGTCTTGTGCCAGAGAAAGCGTTCCTATTAAAGACTTGACATTCCAGGAGAAGTTGGCGACAGGCGTCTATCAGCGGTTATCGCTTAGTTTCAAACTCCGCAGAAATATCGGTTATTTTGTGTTTCAAACCTACTTGCCAAGTATTTTGATTGTGATGCTGTCTTGGGTTTCTTTTTGGATCAACCACGAGGCAACTTCGGCGAGAGTCGCTTTGGGTAAATTTTATAAGCCATTACTATAACGTTAATAAAATTGTAAATAAGATAATAATACATAAAATACATATAAAATATTAGTATTACACATTTATAAAAAAATAATAATAAAAACATAAACTTCACTATACAGGGTGGAAGAGGCAGCGCTTCTTTTACTGAAACTGCATATAGGGTAAAATATTTCAAACCCAAAATTAAAAAAATTAATCAAGGTACCTCAACAGTTTGGACGTAGGATTTTTTTTTCATTTCACGATTTTTATCCATACCTGTATTTCGTGTCACGCACACATACGTATGCGACGTTGCCGCTTTGACAGGTAAGTGTGTGCGTGCCTATGTTATACTTTACAAATGGCGTTTTATTTTGAAACAATAGTTTTATTATTTATTTTGTTTGAAAAAATAACTTTTTTATTATTGGGAATTATTTTTTTTCCGAATTATATTAGGCTTTTATAGAGTAGTTAAAACTGTGGTTTCATTTAAAGTGGTGCTGTCAATTCCACCCTGTATACCCTGAATTCATTGTATATTAACATAATTAAATGTTACATATGTAACAAATATTATTATATACTAATGATTTCTTTCAGGCATTACCACTGTTCTGACAATGACTACAATAAGCACTGGAGTAAGAAGCAGCTTGCCTCGCATATCCTACGTAAAGGCAATCGACATCTACCTAGTGATGTGTTTCTTTTTTGTTTTTGCGGCGTTGCTAGAATATGCCGCGGTTAACTACACGTACTGGGGAGCCCGCGCCAGGAAACGGGCGAAGTTAAAAAATCGCGAACAAATGTCCACGAGCACTAGTGTGGACAAGGGGCTAAAATCTGAAAGTAAGTATTATAAATCATTGTACAAATTTCAGAATTTTACTACTTCTATTAATGTAAGCTTTGCATTTGTATGACAGAATACTAAAAGTAGATCTAGAAAAATATATTTAAAAATAAAGTTTATTATTAGAGATCAATAAAAAAAAATTAACAAAAAATATATTAATTCTTCTACATCAAGAACAGCGTTGTGTTCACGATTTTTTTTCTTCTTGCGCTGCCTGTCCACATTCACTTTTCCATTATTGTACAGGCTCCAAGGCTTCCTCTTATGTTACGTGAAACTTAAAAAAACATCATGTTACAGCTGGTACCCGATCTCCTGAAGAAATTATAGCTCTTCGAGAATACACAACCAGCTCGGGTCGTATTTCGCCACTGCCAAGTCTACGATCGCGACCGTTGCCGCCCAGCACTGGGGCGCCGCCCTCGTTGCGCCTACAGCGAGACTACACGAACTTGCGGTATAGGACTCGCCCGCATTCTAGGAATTCTAGAAGTATGTGTATACTAACATTTATTTAAGTTTCATATTTAAAATTACCTATAAATCAGTTCAATATATATTGTTTTATCTTGTACAAATAATAGGAAAAATTTCTTAGACTGTACGTTGTACTTGTATTGTAGGTTCGATTCCCACTACGAGGAATGTTTGTTTGTGTTTAAATTATTTACAAAGATAGATGGAAAGTGAAGTGGGGATAAACTTATAATTATTGCGTATATTATTTAGGATAAGATCTTCATCTTCCAACTTCATATATATGAGTGAAGGTCAAAGCTATAAAGCTACTATCATGTTACTCATCTATTATATATACTTACTTTATACAGGTGGAATTGTCAGCACCACTTTAAATGAAACCACAGTTTTAACTACTCTATAAAAGCCTAAAATAATTCAGAAAAAAAAATAATTCCCAAAATGAAAAAGTTATTTTTTCAAACAAAATAAATAATAAAATTATCGTT
Source organism: Heliconius numata (assembly GCA_016802625.1). NCBI lineage: Eukaryota > Metazoa > Arthropoda > Insecta > Lepidoptera > Nymphalidae > Heliconius > Heliconius numata. The sequence goes on from JAEBDU010012082.1 coordinate 23,400, forward strand.
TTAGAATAAAACGCCATTTGTAAAGTATAACATAGGCACGCACGCACTTACCTGTCAAAGCGGCAACGTCGTACACTTATGTGTGCGTCACACGAAATACAGGTATGGTTAAAAATCGTGAAATGAAAAAAAAAATCCTACGTCCAAACTGTTGAGGTACCTTGATTAATTTTTTTTATTCTGGGTTTGAAATATTTTACCCTATATGCAGTTTCAGTAAAAGAAGCACTACCTCTTCCACCCTGTATAAATTATTAATTATATTTTATCTTTTATAATTTTTTAGATGGTGCAAATAAACCAAAAATGATACACGCGTTGAAACGCGGTGCCACCGTCATCAAAGCCTCCATGCCAAAGATTCGGGATGTCAACGTTATAGACACATATTCTCGTGTTATTTTTCCCATTTGTTTTCTTATATTCAATGCAATCTATTGGACCTTTTATATTTTTGATTAGACATTTAAAATTATTGAGATTAAACAATTTTTTTAAATATAATTACAGGCATAGCGTCTGGTTTTTATTGTATAAATTAATAATAATTTTAAATATATTAACTTATATATTAAGACTATTATAAAAATAAGTTTATTTTTTATCAGAAAATAGATTACTGTTGCATAATATTAGATTATCTAATGCAAACTTTTTTGACTTCAATTGGTCATAGTAGCGTTTAGTGTACTCACTGTGCTGGCCATCTCCAACGCCAGCTACTTCTACTTATATGGAAGTGCATTAATTTTAATAAATTAATTTTCTTATTTTGCTAATATATGTATTAGGTATCAAAGATATATATTTATATATTCGTACTGAAAATCCGCACATATTAATTAAGCATCTCTAGCAATATAATATGTTTAATTTAAGTATATTAATAGTAAAAATAATAAATAATAAATATTAGTATTTTGCTCTAATGTGCCAATTTTTATATTTCTACAGAGCATTGTTATTATTTTTTAATGCTATAAACTAATTTAAGCTTAAATTCTTTCAGGCATAATTTCATAAGTGTACCATATTATACAAAAACTGCCATTTTGTAATCTACTATTGACATAATGAATTATAAATAAAAAATGTTAATCGCTTATATAGAATGAACGACATATACATAAAATAAATACGAATACTTACTTTCCCTACTATATTATATATTGCATTTTAAAATAATATAATATTTTAATAATAAATTGTAAGAAAAGTATAAGTTAGTTTTAAAAATACGATAGCATATGACAATGATAATCACCATATACGATTATCATTATACTTAAATAATAGAAGGTAAATAAAGTAAATAAAAGAAGTAGTATATTTTCAACTTTAACAAGTAACAATATAAAAAATTATCTATCTTATTTTTTTAGTTTATTATAAATTTATAAACTGTACCAAAAGCTGTAAGTAATTGAATGAATTGTAACGAATGTATAAAATCTAATTAAATAAGATGAAGACAATTATGTTATGTAAATATTTTAAAAATCTTGAATATGTATCAGAAGAAATGTTTATGCTTGTGTTAGGTGATGCAAAATAATAAATAAATCGTTATAAAATAAAATTTAATATCAACTTTACAGTCGTTTTTTTTTGTTTATCATGGTAAAAATACTGTGTGATTATTACGAATGCAATTCAAAAAGTAAATAACGTAAAGAAAATGGCATTATATTAAATTATTTCAAAGTTTTATAACTTGAGTCATATAAAAGCAAAAGCAGCAACATTCTCCTTTACGCACGCAGCGCTTCGCCTCCACTTTCTTAATGCGATCAGCAAAGGAGTGGAACTCCCTGCCTGCTGAACTGTTCCCTCTTTAAAGAACGAGTGAATATGCACTACCTAGGCAAGCATGCTCCACCTTCGTTCGCATCGTCACTTACCACCAGGTGAGATAGCGGACAAATGCTTGCCTATCTACAATAAAAAAAAAATCCGTTAGTTATAGTTAGTTAAATAACAGATCTCTTTAAAAATAGCTATATCCCTATTAAAATAGAGTTTTAAAATATACGTTAGTAGCAAATACAGTAATCCACCGTTGGGTACAGCAAATTCAGGATTAACACTCTCGACCATGGTGTGTGGCCATTGCTCGTGATTCACTATGGGATTTTTGTTTACTAACGACGCGACGCTGCCCCATTGCGAGATAATAATCTCTAATGTTAAAAAAGACACGGATCTATAAACTAGATCAGTAGAGATATCTCAAATACATATGAGAGCAAATAAATTAGGCTGTCACAGTTCAGTTTCAGAAATTTACCTTTTTTCTACAGGGTGGGTAGGTAAGAAAGGCTTTAGTGTCCATACTCATACTCTCTGTCCTAACTAAATTCTAATTAAAAATTGAGTATGATAATAAAAAGAGCTTTTGTATGGAGCTTAGCTCTAAGAAAAGCTAAGCGTTAAAATATTTAGAATTCGGCGACATCTGTTAATTTGACAAAGATAGAAATCTTAGTATTCTTATAAATTGTGATACAAAAGAACCTTCTCAGACATCTTGAAAGCCTCATCATCGTAGTTTCATTAATAATCGACAGATGTCCTCTATTTGATTTTATTATATTCAATTGTATGGATTCTAATTTTCTTTCAAAATAATTGTATATCATTATTCAAGACCTATATCAAATATACAAAGGTTAGGTTAGAAATTAAAGGAAAAAAAATGATGTTAGCGCCCTCTTTTGCAGGGAAATGTACCTAATCATTTTAATTTTCCCCTAGTGTATCAACAATCATATGTAATAATCCAAATGTAAAACTATAAAATGCTCTATATTATAGTTTAATAATAAAAATAAACGATTCAGTCAATAAGTAACACATGAACATAAATTAAATAGATAGATGATTTCACAGTCGCAGCGAGAAACGAAAAAAAAGCGTATAAAAATAGAATATTTTCATAAAGTAATATGGATTTAATTAATAAAAATAACATAATATAATCGTCATTATTACACAAGTTACTAAAAATAAGTTGATAGATAGAGCCTTCTGAGAGATTTTAAGAGATCTTAATTGGCGTATTGCTTTCTTACAAGTATTTCTAATATAACAAAACTCTATAGGCCGCTACTATAGGTAAATCATGCACGTAGAAACTAATCCTGAAATGACATAGGTTTATTCCATTATATTTATAAGTACATCTATTTTGATCGAGTGTTATTGAGGAGCCGATACAATACAAATGTAGGTGAGTGTTGAAGGGACTTTAAATAGGAGCTAGGTACGATCTGTTCCATTCATCGACGAGGCGCAGACAGCGCGGGGCGGCCGCGCGGGGGGAGGCTCCCAGAATCCAGCTAGCCTAGTACCTCCGCGGTCGCGCCACGGAACAATCCGTGCTGCTTCTCCAGATATTATTGCTTATTTTGGTGAAATTAAAGCTTAAATCGTTTTACAGTGACTATAGAGTTGAGGGTTTTGTGGTGAATTGGTTCTGTGCTAGTGTTGTGCGAACTGTGCTAAATTGGATCTGCCTTCGAAATACGGTATTTACTTTATTTATAATATTTTTGTTTCCGTTTTTTTCTAATATATCTATGTATACATTTGTTATAACAGTATACGTTTGCAAAAGGGTATGAATACATATGGGTTTTATGATGCAAGAGTCCCTTCTCAGTGAAGTGAATGAAGTAATCGTTACAATAAGAAAAAATCGATATACCCACCGATTGCGTTTCTGTATATATTCAATGTATCTGTTTAAGTAAGACAGTATAATGAGCTTAAAGCTACCACACTGACGTGGTGAAAAATTTCATGGTCATTCGAGTGGGCGGCAGGTTCAGTTTCAGGCGCCCAGCGCGGGTAGCGGGGGGGCGGGCGTGGGCGCACTCGCGCAGACCTCCCTGTATTGATCGCTCTCTCGTAGTTGCACAGTAAATATTGCCATAATAAACTTATTTTAGATTTCTCATTATTTCTTATATTATACTCTCAAGTGATTAAAGTGAGCTTGTGTTAGTCTACAGACTTCAGTGATCCATGTAGGCTTCGGATGTAAGTCTCCCAATGACCATCGGAGGTGAATAGATAAGCCTTCATGACACTCGTGCTAAAAATAGAATTTATGTAAGCTGAATATATTTTGCTGCTGTTATATATAAAATTGTTAAGTAATTTTATGTTAAGTATTTTAAAAATACTTTTATCAGTCGATATTTTGGTAAGATTCTTTTAGAATGTAGGAAAATACGAATGTCGTCGTTGAATATTTGGAATATTTTAAGTAATGGTTAAAATATTTACTTGATTTCTGTCTGGCGATGATTGTAGGAATTCACATATGAAAGCATTAGAGGGCTGATTAGAAAAAAATACTTTATTCATAAGTTATTTTTGTTAAGAAGGTTGGCTGTCGTGTATTGGAGAAATAAATGCAAAAATCAAAATGCCAATCAATTCCATAGACATTAAGCTAGCGTCTGGAAGTCTTATACTTAAATTCACTCGCATATTTCATGGAGTTATTTAAAAATTTTGACAATAATTACTACTCGTTTAAATAATACCTAACGGCTTAACGCATTGATATTGATAACCTATTTGCACTTTGCCATATTTCTTAGAATAAATAGAAGTTATCAATGTAATATTGTAAATATGTTTATCATATAAATGGATGTTTTTCTTTCAATTATTGGTAATTGAAAGAAATTACCAATAGATATTTAGTATTCAATTATTAATACAAAAAACGTGGAATGGAAAATGGAAATCCTAAATTTCCTTTATATTAAGGAAAACAATAACATAAGTTAGTATATTTATATCGTATTTTTTTCCTAACTTAGTCTGTTGTGGCTTAACCTCAATGCTTTAACGGTAAGGCGTAATGCGTCGTGGTGCGTGAATGGGGCATGCTCAACAAGTAGCTACGGCGCGGCCACGTCGCGCATGCCTTAACATAATCCAATACAAATGCCAATTTTCAATATGGCCGCATCTGTTAAGAGATTTCGTTTTAATTTATAATTAATATTCATTATTAACCACTTCTAAATACAATGAAAAGGATTATTAATGAAAATAATGATACATTTTTACCAATAATTTTTTTCCAACGTGTCAAGCCCATGTACTATGTTGTAGTTTAAATTGTGAATGAACCTATTTATAAAATAGAATAAGTGTTGCATAGTGGTGATGAATAATGTATGATACAGGTGAATTATAAATTTATGCTAATATAATTACTTTTAAGTGCGCTCATCGCGTGGACAGGGAGGTGCTAGCAACGATTATACTCATTTTCTTCTTTATCAATGCGTATACAGTTATGTATTTTTACTTAACTAAATTAGGACTCGCGTTTGACGTAATTTTTTTTTAAATTTTACCATACGTCGATTACGTTAAATTATTTAATCTCTCAAAGTAAAATAGTATTTATTTTAAATAAATATTAAGCCTATCACTACCATCTTAAATATGTATGCAGGAAATCTTTGATTGTACACGCAACATATGGTTGCGGGTTCGAAGACTACTAGTGGTAATTATATTTTTTTTCTCGGTTGGATGTAACAACTTTTGATATTGATGGACCTTTGATCTTTAATATTCATGTCTTAGGTCTGTGATGCCTAATTTTAATTTTCAGGAAAAATAGCTTACTAGTTATTATCATAACAGCAAACGTGAAATTAATGGTAATTATCAAATACTTGATCTAGTACATGTATTCCAGGATAGTGGACCGTGGGTAGCGTAGGCGAGCCATGCTGCAGCCGCTGAGGGAGGCAGCCCGCACGGACCCGGCGCAGGTCACCTAATTATACTCCTCCTGCGCTTTGGCCGACGCCGCCACCATGCCGGCCGTGCTGATCTTTGTCTTTTATTCAACGATTTCCTGGCTAATTAGTAAGTTAAGCTGCTTACAAGTTACTAATATATAATTATTACCTGTCTATTTATATTGGTCTGTTAAAATAATATTGAAGCCAGTTGAAGCGTAGAGCCACAAATGTGTGATAGTGGAATTTATATTTTTATTTCTTCGCTCTAGCAGTCGAGGCAAAACGCGGCGTTGAGTTCCGCCACTCAACACGCAATGCCTCCGGATTTCGGCAATGCAGTGTCTTAATACTAGGTTCTCTCTGCTCTACCCTGCTGCTGGGATACAGCGTGAAGCTGATTTTTTAAAAATAATATTCGTCTTGGATTAGTCGTAGCAGATGAGACGGTTGCAAATCGGCCGGTCGGCAATGGCACCGCGGAAGCACCGGACACCCGCTCCGCGATCGGCAGAGTGCCGCCGTATCAGCCCCCGGCCATCGGTGTTCCGGGCATGCAAGTGCCTGGTTTCCGACCACACAGCCCTTACACACGAGTAGATGGCTGGCATCGTGAGTATTTATTTATTTAAAATATATTTTAAAAATACTTGACGGATACGAACTAGTGATAACAGCAACTAGTTCTCATTATATTTATATTTAAGGTAAATAAATGTATTTTAGTAATATTTTTTTTTATTTTAACAGCCAATGGCCGCATCCACCTCAACTCTAAAGGATCTTATGTTGTCGCCGAGGATATTGAAGACCACGAAGAAGAAGGTGGATGCCCGTTTCCATGTTCTAAAGAGTTTTTCTCTTGTCAGGTAAATTTGATATTAGTAAATTTCATTTTAAACAACTCGTTTGCTTCATTTAAATATAAGAAATGATTGAATACAATTTTTGTTATAGGCATCATGTAAATGTATAAAAATGGAACAACGTTGCGACAGCATAGTGGACTGTGTGGACGCGGAGGACGAAGCCGGCTGCACGCCTTCGTGTGATGAAAACAAAAACCGAACCATCTGTCCTACCACCAGTGTGTGTATTGCTCGCGAATGGATCTGTGACGGCGACAACGACTGCGGCGACTTCTTCGATGAAACTCATTGTGGTAAATTTATTTGGGAATATCTAGTGTCTATTGATAATGACAATTTTTTATCAATCACTATTTTATTTCTTGTGCTGGTATGATCAGCCCTCAAAAAGGATTTTTAAGTTCCATATCCTAAATAGAAGGTTAACAGTGTGTTAAGGCCACCGCTTTCGTTACATATACGTACTGAAGATAAAAAATATAAACATTCAGTACTATGCTCTCGAGATCTTGAATAATAGAGCATTGCTTTCTTTTTACATTTTCTTTTCTGCATACTTATCATTGAGTAGATTTCTTTCTAGTAATTTTCATAACTCGAGCTGATGTATTAAGCATACGTTCTAAGTTTAGTATATTTTGTATTGCTGCTGAACATATTGTTGTTTTATGAATTTAATAATCACCAGGTGGTTCCAACTGCACGAAAGAGCAGTTCCAGTGTGCTAACGGGCTATGCATCCATAATGACTGGCTTTGCGATGGTGACAACGACTGTCGCGACAACTCCGACGAAGTGAACTGCACTAAGGGCAAGTAAGTAAACTATTGATACTAGCACAAATTATGATAGATTTTTCTTAATTTTACTATGAGATTTGGGTGTACAATTGAAGAGGATTTCAGAAAACCCTAACCGACGGTCATTGTATTGGCGACGTCTTCGATGTAATGTCTAAAAAAACGTTAATGTGGTACAGGACTAAAAATTGGTAGATGTACCAATCTGTGACTTGTTGATACTTATCTCATATAAAAAAAATATAATTTAAAAATATATCAGATATCAATAAAGATATTCAAATTTTTAAAGATATTAATATTTTTCTGACAATTACTTTGGCAAAGCCACTTTAGTTGAGCTTAATTAAAATAAGCTGGTAAATCAACACCAATCAACACTTGAGCCGCTTGCAATAACTATACCTCTAAATTTTCAAAACATCATTTAATTGAACAAACAAAGCGTAAGCACTCGTTCAAATTGCATATAATAGCTCGCTCCCTTGCTTCCTCGTAGTGAATCCCCTCGTGACTAAGACTGAGGCCACCATATTTTTGTTATTCAGAATACTAATGGAAAAAATATCGATCTGTTTTCTTTATTTCGATATTTCTAGCATATCTAATGAACACCATACTTTTCAATCTTTTGTAATATTTGAAATTAGTGGACAATACAATAAATAATATAATAAAAAATTAAGTCCATAACCTCGTTATACGTTATGTGTGCGTAGGAAATATATAGGTAACAACACTAAAATAATTAACCAATTTTCCCTAAATACTCTATATAATATTAAATAAATATTTGGTTAGTTGAAGCAGGCGAAGCCACGGTGGGTCGCTAATTATATACACGTCAATCAATACACATATTACATTGGTACATTTGTTATTAAAATGATAACGTGTTGTTGGAATGATGTTAAAATAAATAAATAAATCATTTTATTTTTGTCGAATTCATAATCAAATATATTTAGTGGATTTTACATAGCAATATCTAAAAATACAGTGAAGCTGCAACATACTATAGGACATTGCAAATTCACAAATTTGTTTGAAAATAAGAGTTCCTAGGAACAATAGAAATGTAGAGACGGACATAATTAGACTGCTGAACATAATTAGACGTACATGATTACATTTTATTTTATTTTATTTATTATATTAATAATAAATATTGTTACATCTGATCTCTTAATTTATACATAGCTTAAACTAAACATTGAAACAACATCAAATAAATTAATAAAACACAGGTAACACATGAAATGGCTCCAGAATTCGGTGGAAAGTGGGGAACGAAGTGTCTTAACACTAGGTTCCCTTTGCTTACGATGCTGTGTGCAGGGATACAGCGTGAAGCTGATTTATTTATTTTGTCTGTTCAATCTTTATCTTTTGACTTGAAATGCATATTGTCACCCTACTTTTATATTCCATTTTTACCTGTGACGTAACGATAACCAATTTATGTTGTTATTGAATAAAACATTTCAAATTGTTATTGAATTTATAAAAAAGTCTTGTAAAATGTTTAAACATTACCGGTAAGTCGTTGTAGTTAAACTTATCCACGATTTAGGTGTAGAGCATATTTTAAGAATAATTTATTATGAAAAGAAACGTAGACGCTATAAGATATTTTATTTTAAAAATTACAAAAATATACAATAAAATATAAATATGGGTATATATTCGTATGGGTAGTGCTATCAATTAAATAATTAATTAATACAAAGATTATAGTGATTGACTTCAGAAATGGTATCTAATTTTTAGTTAACTTTGAAATGAATTAATTTACTTATTATGATTAACATGGTCAGGTTCCGTTTGACCATTATTAATTAATTAAATCATATACATACTTATATACCTATTACCTAATATAAAATGTGTGTCCCTTATATATTATAAAGAAATCAATAAAAAGATAAATATAAAAAGATTTATATTATGTATAAAATCAACAACAACGGGACGTAATAAAAAACATCTAAGTATTCCTATAATTTCTATAAATTAATTAAATAGAACAAATGACAAAACAAAATTGCAAGTCTACTCAAGCTTGACTGACTTTTTGTTGTGTCACTAGCTCGGTCCTAGTGCTGCCCGAGAGATCAATAAGCGTGGGAAGGAGCGGGGAAGTACCGGCGCACGCGGGTGGGGGGTGCCACGGGGGAGGGGGAGGTTCCCCGCTGCCATGGCAACACTCCCACGCGCAAGCCTCTGTCCCGTGAAGGAGACCCGATATAACCAGCTTCCGTGGGCGACTCTTTGCAACCAAAACATTTTATACACTAACATCTTAATTCGATTAGTTCCAACGATATATTGATACATATGTATCTGTTTACCAATTATGTTATAAAAATAGATCTAAGAATATTACCGTTCCTATTAAATATACTATCGATATTGCGCTTCTGCCTTCTATAGAATTAATATTATAGAAACATAGAACACCTTCTATATTGAGGTCGTTGCAAGAAAATAAACGCTGTTATACAGGGTGGAAGTGTCAGCGCCACTTTAAATGAAACTACAGTTTCAACTACTCTATAAAAGCCTAATATAATTCGGAAAAAAAATAATTCTCAAAAATGAAAAAGTTATTTTTTCAAACAAAATAAATAATAAAATTATCGTTTTAAAATAAAACGCCATTTGTAAAGTATAACATAGGCACGCACACACTTACCTGTCAAAGCGGCAACGTCGCATACGTATGTGTGCGTGACACGAAATACAGGTATGGATAAAAATCGTGAAATGAAAAAAAAATCCTACGTCTAAACCGTTGAGGTACCTTGATTATTTTTTTTAATTCTGGGTTTGAAATATTTTACCCTATATGCAGTTTCAGTAAAAGAAGCACTGCCTCTTCCACCCTGTATATAACTTTTATAATAATTTCTGCTTAAAGGTTATTTTTTTTTTTACGTTTTATGATACTCTTATACATTCTATTTTATTAATAGTTCAGGTTTATATGTTTATATTAGTTTTTTAAAAAGGTCAGATTACAATAATATTAATTTAATAAAGGTTCTTATTTTTAAACTACCACGTTACCAGAGTGTGCTATACATATTGAACACTAACAAAATTAATTTGCATTACCTACTTAAATCGTAAATTAAAATTACAACTATTTCTTATAAATATTTGCTCAAGAATTGAAATTTAATATATAAAAGAAATTAAAAATATTAAAATGAAATGTATAAAATTTTATAAGTTTGTTTTTAAGCAATTGTAAAATTATATACAACAAAATTTTCCTTCTTTTATATTTATTTTGTTTTGGATTTTCATATCATATGGCGCGATAAGCACTAGGCAGAAGGAACGTAGAATTTGGCACACACACACACAGTGGCACAGCGCGTGACTATAAACGCGACGACTGTGGGTTCAAAATTAAGAACTTAACAAAATGTGTCGAAAATTCTCTGGTTCCCATTAATTACTAATTCCAATCTATTAATTATTATTATTATATAAATACCGAAAAAAATACCATGTTGAGGTATCATAGAGCATAGAAAATAAATATTTTATAAGTCAACATAATCTAAACAGATGAGCATTTATGCATTTTTTGTTTACATTTTGTATGAGATTCGCTGCATGATCAAAATCTATAGGATATCCTATGATACGGAAATTTAGCAAAAAATAAAAATTACAATGCAAATAAAGGAAACAATTCAGAAAAAAAAAATGTATACTTATATTTTTAGCTTATTAGCGTAACCCTCGGTCGGCGAGATCGACTCGCAATTATTATTATTTTTTTACATATTTTTTGTTGTACATATTTTTTTACTTACAGGTGCCGAGAAAATCAATTTACCTGTGCATCGGGTGAATGCCTTGCCCTTCATTGGCGATGTGACAAAGAAGCTGATTGTCCCGATAACAGCGATGAAGCAGAGTGCCGTAAGAAATTTCTGTTTATAGTCTAAATGTCAAACTTAAGTCATTTAACAATTTAATTATTTGGATTTTCTTCAAATTTCATTAATTTCTTATACATATTGAATTAAATTTAAAACAATTATTTTTTTTATGTTTGCAGCATTGGATTTGCTTGGATGTGGTGAAAATGAGATTCAATGTAACAACAAAAAATGTGTTCGCAAAGATTTTCAATGTGACGGCGACAATGATTGTGGTGATTGGACTGACGAAGACTCCTGTCCGATCATCCCTGGAAGCTGCAACTCTGCCGAGTTTAAGTAAGTATAATAGATCCAAGAAATTGGGGGGGGATTAGAAATTATGCCACTTTTGATAATATCTTCAAACGCTATAACAAAATAGAGTCCATTAAAGTAAAATGTTTCGTAAAATTAAAATCTCTTTAGATATTTACTATAATATATGTACTTTTTTGTAGATGTAGCGACGGCAAATGCATCCCGGATCGTTGGCGTTGTGACTTGGAGCGCGATTGTGCCGACGGTGATGATGAACTGAATTGTGAACCACATGGAATGCGCAACTGCACCGCGGACGAGTACACATGTGCAGACAGGCGTTGCATATCGGTAAACAATTTTCGAACAGCTATTTTTTTAAAGTAATATCTTTTTTAAATAAGAGCTTTATTAAAAGCTATAATAATTGATAATTTTGAAAATTCACAGAAAACTTGGTTATGCGACGGTGTCCGCGATTGCACAAACGGTGAAGACGAAATGGAGTGTCAAGTGTTTTGCGAAGTAGATCAGTATATGTGCAAGTCCGCTTTTAATGACGCTTTTAGAAGTTGCGTAAATAGAAAACATGTTTGTGATGGCATGAAAGATTGTCCAAGAGAAGATGATGAAGAGAACTGTCCTATAAAGAGAAAGTGTGGTCCAGAGGATAAATGTGAAAAACTATGTGTTACTACTTATGAGGGGTCGCCTGGATGCGATTGTCCTTTAGGCTTCTTGTTGTCACCGGATGGTATAAGGTACGTAAGATCATTTTAAGATTTTTTATTATATTTCAACTTTACATACTTTTATGCACACACGTGCACATGTATAAAAACAAAAAAAAAAATTTTCAATTTCAATTTTGTTTATTTAATTTATTGAATTCAATAATTCATGCTTAAAAAATCTGAACAATATATTTTTTCCAGTTGCCATGATGTTGACGAGTGTATGTACGAACAGGATCCAGTTTGTTCTCAAACCTGCTCCAATACTGTAGGAAGTTTCAGTTGCGGTTGTATGACTGGTTACGTACTTAGGCCCGATGGAAGATCCTGTAAAGCAACAGGAGAATCTCCGACACTTCTGTTCACTAACAGGATTGGAATTCGCCAGGTGCGTATTTTTAAAAAAGTCTAATTTCTTGAACATGTTATTTATTGTTGTGTGGCTTATGATTTCTTTAATATATTTAACCCTTAGGTTTGGCTAACTGGAGACAACTATATGTCAATTTTAAAAGGCCTACATAATTCAGTAGCTCTAGATTATCATTACGAAAAGAATTTGGTATTTTGGACTGAGAACAATATGAAAGTTATACGAGTTGCACGAATGGATAGTAATAATATGTCAGGTATACTATTTGCTTACCATAACTACAAAGATAATCTATAACGTTTTAAGGAAGCTCAAATATTTTATAATAAAATACTTTTAGATGTTATAAGGTGGGGTCTCGAAACCCCTGGAGGAGTTGCTGTAGATTGGATTCACGATCTCCTTTTTTGGACGGATTCTGGTACCAGAAGGGTTGAAGTAGCCACATTGGACGGATCACAAAGAGCTGTGTTGGCGGCCAGTGATCTTGACAAACCAAGAGCTATTGCAGTTCATCCAGGAGATGCAATTGTATTTTGGACAGATTGGGGTACTAAAATATTTGTATATAATTATACTTTCTTATATTTTTACATGATATTAATGATATTAATACTAGGATTTCAATTTAATCATATTTTTAGATAATATAGTTTTTTAATATTGGTTTATTTCATAGGTCCTAATCCAAAAATTGAACGATCGGATATGGATGGAAGTAATCGAAAGAGCGTTATTGTGAGTGAAATTTTTTGGCCTAACGGTTTAACTATTGATTACATGGATTCAAAAATATATTGGGCTGATGCAAAACATCATGTCATTGAAAGGGCCACATTTGATGGCCGAGAAAGGAAACGAGTATGTATTTTTCTATCATAAAATTTTCAAGGTATTTGACAATAAATGGCTTTCATTTTTATTTTCTTTTTAAAGATAACAAACAAAGGATTACCTCATCCCTTCGCACTAACATTATTTGAAGATGCAATATATTGGACTGATTGGCATACTAAAAGCATTTCAACAGTTAATAAAAAAACTGGAATGGGTATACAGACTGTACACGCTAGCTTACATGTTCCAATGGATATACAAAGGTTAATATCAGGATTTTTATTTACTTTATATATTCCTTTTAGGTAAATATTTCATGAAATGAAATAATTCAATATTTTTTTAATGTTAGCTATCATCCTCTGCGTCAACTTCGCACATACAAAAATCGATGCGGCCCTCGTAATGGTGGTTGCTCTCATCTCTGTCTCCCAAATTCTGGTGGATACTCTTGTCGATGTCCTGTTGGCTTTAACTTAAATCCTGATGGGTAACTATTATTATAATTTTAGTGGATTATTATTTTTCAAATTAAAGTAAATAAAATTTTAATAATACTAGAAGTGATATAAGATTCAAAAGTAGATTAAAGGAAAAAATAAAATATATTTCTATATAAAAAAATATTAAGATAGACATCTCTTTACAGTCGTTCATGTGAAGAGACACCAGAGAAATTACTTCTTTATGCGCGGCGCAAGGACATCAGACTTAAACAATTACACCCTAGAAAGCAAATGGATTCGTTGGATATGGTGAATTATTTTATTTATGTTTATTTATATTAAAGTTGGCATATGACAAAAACAGTATGTACAAATATGAATGACAATGAATGACAATATCTTTTACTACCTATTATTCAACAAATAATAACGTTTTGTATATTTAAGTAGGTTATCTTTATACTGCTCGTTATTTATAGGTGATTCCCGTGGAAAATATTAAATCTGCGGTTGCACTTGATTGGGATCATAATAGCAACTCTATATTTTGGACTGATGTTGAAAAAGATACTATAAATCGGGCATATTTGAATGGCTCACAGCAAACAATTATTGTTGGCTCTAATTTAAGTAAGAATTCTTTGATATTAATACAATTAAATGTTATTAAATTGGGATCTTTTTATTCATTTTTTAAATATTTTTGCAGTATCACCAGCGGGGCTTGCCTATGATTGGTTAACTAATAAACTATACTGGACTGACGCTGGGACAAATAGGATTGAGGTAGCCAATGCTGATGGTACTATGAGAACTTTACTGGCATGGGAGAAAATTGATAAACCTAGGGACATCGTATTAGATTCTATAGGTATATTACTAGTGATAACAATAAGCTTTATATTTTTATTATCATTGCTAAAATACTGTAAAGAAATTCTAATCCAAAAGTTTACAATTGAAAAGAAACGTTATTATTTTTATAGTTATGGGAAAAACAATGCACGAACTCTATGTATATATGTACACTTTTTAGGTGGTGTAATGTACTGGTCAGATTGGGGCGCATCTCCATGCATCGAACGGGCCGATATGGATGGGGGGAATCGAAAACAACTAATATTTGGCAATATGACTTGGCCAAATGGATTAGCCTTGGATTTAGTGAATAATCGCATTTACTGGACTGATGGTGGAAACCTTACCATTGAATATGCTAATCTTGATGGATCTGGACGAGCCGTGTTGATAGGTATATATTTCCTGATTAAGCTTGTTATTTTCTTATACTTTGACGGCATGTTACGAGTTTTAGGATGTCCAGAATAGTCAATGACAACAAAATGAGACAACATATGTTTTAACTAACTAAGAAAATCTGTCTTATTATTCGTTTTAGGTCAACATTTACCACATCCATTCGGACTTGATTTGTATGGTGATGAGGTATTTTGGACAGATTGGGAAACTCAATCAATTCAAGCAGCTAATAAGTTTACAGGAAAAAATCGACGAACTTTAGGTGCTGGCGTTGAAGGCCTAATGGACGTCAGAGTATTTCACAAAGAAAGACGTGGAGGAGTTAATAGGTATCTACGGATTATATCGTAAATATTATTCGAATACGAAGATCAACGTTAGTTTCCTAATGCTATGTATTTACAGATGTAGCAAAAACAATGGTGGATGTTCTCATTTGTGTCTTTTAAGACCTGAAGGAAGATCATGTGCCTGTCCTATAGGAATAAAAATAGGCGTATGTAAACTGCATATTGTTAATAAAATACATTATTTTATATGATATTCATATACCGTAGCGAGCAATATAAAAATGTTATGTAATAAATTTACGTTACAGAAGGATGGAAGGACATGTACAAATGGACCTATAAACTTTTTGATATTTGCTCATCGTGTAGATATAAGGATAGTATCTTTGGATGTACCATATCTTGTTGATGTTGTTTTACCGTTACCTTCATTAAAAAATGCTCTCGGCGTTGACGTAGATCAAAGAACTGGTAATTTCACCCATATTTAAAAATAATTTATTATTATTCATATTTTATAGATAACTATTGTTTTATTTAACATTTATTTGTATTCATAGGACTTATTTATTGGACTGATACTGGGGAAAGAAAAATTAAGCGGGCAAACAAAAACGGACAACAAAATGAAACAATTATTGAAAGGGGGCTTCATACTGCGGATGGAATTGCTATCGATTCAGCTGGACGGAAAGTATGTAATACATAATATGAATATATTAACAGATAAATTTCAACTTCAAATGCTTTTTTTTAAATGTTATATTAACTTTACATATTTTATTTAGATTTATTGGACTGACGGTGGAAGAAATAGTATTGAGGTAGCCGATTTAAATGGCATGAACAGAAAAGTTCTTGTATGGACTGGTTTAGGTAAGAAAGCACGCAAAAATTATATTACATAGTTTTTGTTTGTAAAGCTATACTAACATATAGTAACATAAAATCATTTTCCAGACTCCCCACGTGCGATCGCATTGCATTATGAATATGGATATATGTTTTGGTCAGATTGGGGTACCTCAGCTAAAATAGAAAGAGCAGATATGGACGGCAAACACAGGTCGGTTTGTACTATTTTGTAAAAATACAAAAAAATATTATCATATTTGCTCTATATTAATGCTTTGTTATTACAGGAAAGTCATTATTGACGACGCCATTAAATGGCCAAACGGTTTAGCAATTGATAGAATTGAAGGTCGCCTTTACTGGAACGACGCTAAGATATTAACTATAGAAAGCTCAGATTTTAATGGTCACGATCGCAAAACGCTTCTCAATCAAGTTCCATATCCATATGGTATTGTTATTGTTGGTCCGCATATCTACTGGACTGATTGGAAAACAAAAGCTCTTCACAGAGCGGATAAATCTAACGGAAAAGACCAAATTACGATTCGAGAGAATCTTGAAGGACTCATGGATATAAGAGCAATACAGGTATACAATACATAAAACAAAAGTTAAAATTAATTCACTTAAATATTTTAAATTGGTAATTGTTATTACCCATTAAAAAATGTGATTAATTTATTTTCAGGGTGACCATATATTGGAAAACGCGTGTGGTGTGAACAACGGTGGATGTTCTCACCTTTGCTTGCGGTCACCGCAAGGTTATTCGTGCGCTTGTCCTACAGGACTATTATTCGAAAATGAAACTGAACACAATCCGAAAATTTGTAAGAAACATCCCGATAATTTCCTTGTATTTGCTGCAAGAGGAAGCATTGCTATGATATCTTTGGATACACCTGAGCAGTGGGATATAACGTTACCAGTAAAAGGAATTCAAAATTCTGTGGCAGTAGACTACCATTGGGAGAGAAAGCTAATATTTTTCACGGACGTTAATAACAATGAAATAAGGTTTATATTATTATTTTTAGTTTTCAGTCCTATTTAAGTATATTATTATTGAATTCAAAGTTAACTACAATTTTTATTATTTAGATCTATAAATATGGAAAATATGAGCGAAACAACCGTAATAGTAAACACAGGGCTGGATACACCAAATGGTTTAGGAGTAGATTGGATCGCTAATAACATTTATTGGACTGATAATGATTTTAAGGTATATTTAAATTTTCTAAAAAAGTCATATTTTATTTACTTTGTTTCTGTACTAAACAATTCAAATAATTTTTAAATGAAATGCTCACAGGTTGTAGAAGTTGCTAAGTTGGACGGTTCGTCGAGAAAAACGCTAATTAGTGAATTGACAGAACCGAGAGCATTGGCTTTATTCCCCGCAAAAGGGTAAGATTTAACTAATGAGTTCAAAATAAATTATTAAATAAAAATTAAACTTAATCAAATTGATTGATATTATTTTAGATATTTGTACTGGAGCGACTGGGGAGAAAGTCCAAACATCGAAAGGTCGGCATTAGATGGTAGTCAAAGGAAAATTATTGTCAGTCACGATTTAGGTTTCCCCAATGGAATCACAATTGACTATAAAGATAGACGACTATATTGGACCGATGCCTTAAAAGATCGAATAGATACATCTGACTTAAATGGTCAACATCGAGTACAACTCGTACCTGAAGCTAAGAATCCCTTCGGAATGACTCAGGTATCTACCGATTATATTATAAGTTTCATATATTGTCAAATAACAAAAATATTAGATAATACGATGATTTTAATGCTACTAAATTTACGGTTTATATACATTTCTTTCAGTTTAATGAATTTATATATTGGACCGATTGGTACAAGAAATCTGTAATGCGAGCCGACAAAAGAACTGGTAAAAACGTAACTGCGATCCGCACTGATTTAGAAATGGTGATGGAGATAAAAGCAGTATCTTCTGATAAACAGCACGGCTGGAACCCGTGCAAAGAAGATAACGGTGGATGTTCACATCTCTGCCTGTTTAGAGGACATGATTATGTATGTGCTTGCCCAGATGCGTTCGATGTCAGAACTTGCTCAACAAGTAAGACAATTAAACATACCTTACGTAGTTTCCTAATCATAATTTCTTATAATTATTACGTAATACAAAGTTTTATTACTAAGTAAATAAAAAAATGAGATTTTATTTTTAATTTGATATTTTCAGCACCAAAACTTCGTGTGGACTTGCGTATGCCATCCCATTATCCTTCGTTTTACGACTATACAGATATGGAAATCAATCCAAACTATGCACCGCCACCCACAGCGGCGCCTACCTCGAATTACGGAGCAGTCATTATCGGAATAGCAATCGCTGTGTTTCTTCTGATCGTACTTGCAGTGGTTGCTTTAGTTCTCCGTAAGTACACTTCAATTTTTTCTTTAGTTATAAACTAACTAAAACATATAGAAAAAAATTGTATCTGCATTCATATGAACTATAGACTTAAAATTAGTTTGATTTTGCGAATGAAATAAATATATAGATAGAATCACTGCAATTCATACAAAACTAAATAATTCATTTAAACGCCATTGCATTCCAAATATTAATTTAATAAACAACATCTTTATAACTTTGTTAAATTTATTTAACAGCTATTAATATTAGTTTTTAATTTTTAATTTGTTATTTAATGTCAAATATTACATAATTAATATGTACTGATTAGGCCATTATTTACTCAAAGTCAAAATACGTCGAGAGCATGGAGCGGAATTAAAGGAAAATTATCGAGAATCGACGGGTCACATATCGTTTCATAATCCCAACTACAGTTGCACAACGGCTGCTGGGGAGCCTCTTGAAAGACGACAGAATCGCTTCCAAGGAATTTTTAAGTATGACAAGAGTCAGGTAAGCTATTAATTTTCATGATTTTTATTATTAAACAATGTTTCAGTAATATTGAATAATAGTAATCTGTATTATAAATAACTATTAGACATTTAGAACTCTTAAGATGTAGCTTGTAAAAATTTATAACTTATTATTGTAGTACACAAACTACTTATTTTTTTTAGAGAACATATAAAAAATTGAAACGTAACGGAATTTGAACTCAAACCTCTTGGAAATAACCGGAATTATAACATGTAAAAAGCTGATACTTTCAGCAATTATATGATGAATTATTAAAAGATATATTATTTTAACAATCATCAGGGGCGAGTAACCAACGTGTACATGCCGGAGGGCACCAGCTTGCTGCCACCACCTCCTCCACCACCACACAGACTCCCCCCGAGACCCGCCAACGACGACTTCGAACCTGTCACATTGCATCCCTTTGCTTGAACGCTGACAACACGTGATTATACAACCTACGACAGCACTAAATTAGAAAATGTGATAATTTCATATATTTTGGTGAATAAGAATTTTATGAAACGAATTATATTACTATAAACATATTAGTGTTTAGCTTTTATTTTAACACATCATCTTAAATCTTGAAAAATATTTGGTGTGATTTTTTTTGTAAGTGTATTTTTTTATAAAGCATACTTGACTACGCAATATATGAACTTGTCACATTTTTTATAAGGTGTCTTTATAAGTGCTAGTAGCTAGTGGTAGAGGTCGCGTTACCTTTATAGAGTAGATACGATATCTACTATTGTTATAATACCTACTACAATGTTAGATGGCAGTTGCAGGCGTTTTACTATAATGTATGTATAGTAAGGTGTACAACACATTGCAAACGTTAGAGTACATTTTCTCATATTTTTAATAATGCAAATACAATATCCTCAAAACGAGGCATTTTATATATGTATAGATTTCATGAAACTCAGTTTTTTTATATTGACTTTGAAACACCTTAATATACATGCATAGGAAACTATATTATTAATAATCTTAATAAAAGAAATTGATAGTTTCCATATTTGATAAAGTCACTAAAAATATTTGCCAGCCAATATACACAACTGAACTGAAGAACTTACATGACACACTATCTAAATCTAAAATAAAGTCAATTTCGGGAAATAATGAAATGTTATTTGTATAAGTATTAAATTGCACGATCATTTATATATTGGATGTAATTTAAAAAGATTACCACTTAATTTGTAGTTTCATATAACAAATCAATTAAGGATAATAAGCGTGAGAAAGCTCAAACATATTTATTACCTACTCAAACTTTAATACTATAGTTATAGAGAAATAACGCCCGTGTACATAGAGTATAATATCGTAAAAATAATATTTGAGTGTCCAAATGTCTTAGAGGCATATGTATGTATTTATATAAAAAGAAACTAAAAGTACTATATCTATTAGAAAAAAAATAACCTCTTCTATTAATATATGTATATAATACATATATAACATAATGTGCACTGCAATATTACTCCAGTTCACTTCCTTAATGCAGGAACAACACAGATTATAAATTTACCTGCTGTATTGAACGACATTAGTAAATTTAAAAATGAAAAATTATCATCATAAAAAATAATACATTTTTATAGTATTTAAGGAAATATTTGTATTATTTTTGTATATGTCGCCATCAATCGCTTCCCCCAGGCTCACGGGAAACGAGCGACGCCGACTGTTGTTAGAAATAATGTTATAAATCATAGATAGTTTTAAGGGGTCGGGATAAAAGGACTTATTTTTTATATATAAGATTCAGCACGAGTGATATCCCTACCTCTTTACTTCAGTCAGTGAATGGTTGCTGTTCATATGATACCTATATATATATATATATATTATTTATATATTATACGTATTAAAATTTCGTTGATTACGTTTTAGGTACAACGTTACTCTTAGAATTAATTCACCAAAATAATATGGTGACAATAAAATATCAGTGTAAATAATTAGTTTTAATCACAAGTGTTTGTCTAAATGCAATTTGTAAATATTTTAATTTTGTCACGTCAATGTGATTTTTATTTTGACTTTAAATTGGTGACCTAAACGGCCGCCGTGTCATGAACATCTCATATCAACACGATTCGTTGTTAGACTAATTAGATATTTAATTATTTGATGTTATTAAATGTCGAGGTTACGTTGAAGCTGGTGTGAAGTCGGGTGCGAATTAAGATATGTGTAATTTTACGTTTATATAATTCATTTTCTATGCCAAGAACTACTGCCGCCACCAGGAGGCGATCATTTCACAGGGTGTTTTAATCTAAGGTAGAGTTAGGACGGGTGTCAACGGGTACACAGCAACAAACATGCGTATATTATGTATTTCTATTATTTTAAAACACTGACGCAATTAAATTATATAATATTTTTAAATATTAAAAATGAATTTATTTCAAGTTATCGAGATGTAGAATGATATTGCTAATTTTATTTGCTATTTACAGTAAAGAATCGAATTTGTATCTACGTTATTAAACGACTACAGTTCCATGATAGGTTTCTACTTACATTATAGATTAAATTATATTTTGTGAGAATTTAATTCTCTTATATTTTGTACTAAGTGAGTTCAGAGTTTACTTGATGTAAGCATATTTGAGTGTAACAAAAACCACTATAAAAATATTTACTCTTCATATACTTCTGTTGGATTTCTCATTATGGGTTTAAAGTTTATAGATATAAATTATCATTTAATTGAGTGATATGTGATCGTTCCAGAATTGCTTTACATAATAAAGCTTTTATTCTTATGTAAATATTTTAAATTTATTAATATTTATGTGAAAAGATAACATTCCTTATTTTATTATTATTAATATATTATAATAACAAACAAAGGTTATAATTTAGAGATGGTTGTTAAGAGACACTCCCGATGGGTTCCTATTAACGACATTTAGACTTTTATTTTGTGTTAATGATATTATACATATTTTTTACTTTTACTTTAAATTAAAATTATTTTTTTTTACAAAAAGTCACCGATACAATTCTATAAATTTATATGAAATAATTATTCAAAATATGTATATAACAAACAATGCATAGTATACACTATTTGATATACCTATATGTATTTTGAATTTGGAATGTCACTCCTTGTTAACAGGAGCCCTTAGGGCTGGCGGAGTAAAGAGGATTGTCTTGTAAAGTTTTATATGAAATTTCGTATTAGTTCTAAGTCGGATTTTCTCAATCGAGGAGTATTTTCAAATGGTAACTAATATAAGGTTTAAGCTTCCGTATTTAATTAAATAATTCGTTTTCAATGCATTTACGTTGATGATCGCACAATCAAAGATTATTCTTTTACTTTCATACAGTTTTTATTACAATTATTACGGCAGTTTTAGGCATACATGTAAGTGAGATTTTCGATTGAAAATCGAAATGAAAGAATAATGTCTAAAAAAAATACTCCTCGTAATTTCTTTACAAGTAGATTTTAAGAGAAAGAACGTTGAGTGCTGTGATAAAGATGCTTTGGGGCTATTGAGTGGATAACAAGTGGCGTGTTTAACCTTTTTCTTTGAAATGTTTGACTGTTTCAGATGATCAGGTGCCTAAAAACGCACAGGAAATATTGTGTAAAATGTAAAATCCATTACAAAAAAATATTTCCAATCAAAATGCAGTGCCAAAATCAATGTCTGCAATATTATAATTATATTATCTACCTTAGTTTAAGTTTAAATATAATATGGTTAAGGATAAGGTCAATAAACAGCTTTTACACCTTCAGCCTCCTATAAAGAGGTGTTAAAACTGTTATATGATTTATTATTGTACTGAGATTTAAAATAGAAATTATTCGAATAAATTGATGTTTTATTTTATATATATCTACCCAACAATATTTATCAATTAGTGACAATAATTGCCTTTATTAAATTAACATTTATTTTTTAGGTCCACACCGTATCCAGCAGGGTAGACAGAGGGATCCACAGAAACTAGAGCCGAGACAATCCGTTCTCACTAAGATACTTCCGTTTCTCACTTTCGACCGATTTCTGGAGAATTGAATTGATTGGCGAAACTCAACGCCGCATTTTGCCTCGTTACCAGAGCGACGAAATGAAAGTATTAAATATTTCATTTCCTCGACTGGGAATCAATCCCAGTAGCTGCCGCATTGAGAGTCACACGCTTGCACCCCTGCGCCACGACTGGCCTCTGTCAATAAATGTTTAAAGAAAAGAAAGTTTTATTGAAGATAAATAAACTACAATATAAAACATATTCAGATTTTAATATAGTAGGTACATGCAATTAATTATAATACAAGAAAGGGCAATAACTCCCATGACCAACTACGCTAATGGAACACGAAAGGCGTATTATTAGATATATATTACAGATTAAAATATTACAACGTCATAAAAACAACATTTTGAATTTAGAAAAAAAAAACGGCTTTTAGCGATTTAAATAAAGAATTAGTTATAGCAAATTAGGCGAAGGTGATCACACTAGCTACTACCCTTACACATATTAGACCTAGTCAACGCTCAAAATAGTATAACACTTAGTTAATATGTATTCTCAAAGATAAATTCCAAAATTACTTTTTTACTCATATTTAGTACCTACAATTTCATGTAGCAAAAGGGTAGATAGAAAATTAATACAATATTGTAGCTTACACTAGTTACTATTTATAAATTGTGCAATAGAAGACAGTCGAGTCGACTTACATGTTACTAAAGGCAACTGTTCTTTGGTATTGTGTTATACTTAGTGAAGATAACTTAAAAACAGATTTATATATGGCATATATCGTCATTATTTTTAAATATTTGTATTAAAAATTAAACTATATATTAAAGCAGACTGACTATATAATATAATAAAGTTGTCTAAAGTAACACGATATGTCTAGAATATAAGGCCTAATCATGTTACCGTAATAAAATCGTCAATAAAACAAATTAAAATAAAATAATAATATATATTTTTTAAATAATTAGTTAAATTCAGATCTATAAAAATTGTACCATAAAAGACTATTCATGATTAGGCCTCGATTAATAAGCCTGAAGGTATTTAGTGACGCGATGCGTAACCGATATTTAATTTTATGACTCGATTGTAACAATCGGAATCGAGCAATCGAATATACAGCTCGTATCCGGAAATCAACACATTTTTTTACAAATACAAGGAATACTTTGGAATGTTTAATCTCTTCATTTAATACTTTTCTTCATACATTTTATTATTATTACAAAAATAACAGGCAGATTTGTTTTTCATTACAATCAATGTTAGTAAAATGCGATCCTATATCAGCTGTCGCTTAGATATCTAATTGTTTCCACAAGCCATCATGAACAAACACATATAATATATAATAGTAGATTAACTAGTTATACATTATCTGTGACATAAGCCAATAAATTCTAGAAATAGGATTTTAAATTTAACATGTAATAATAACTTTTAAATAATAACTTAAGATTAATATACAAAAAATTAAAAATATATGTGAGAAATTGTATAGAGAAAAATCATTACTTTGGGTTTAAAAAAAATCAATGCACAGATTGACATTAAATAAGAATCATGTCAATATCTGCATTTTTACAATACTAGTAAAGTAGTCAAAATAATATCCTTTTGTAAATAATATATTCATAAAAAATAAAATTTTTAAAATTCTAAATTAAAACACAACTACATAAATATATAGTTTTGCGCAGTCATATTGGTAAAACATATTAAAGGAATGCATAGTTTACAAAGGCATACAAAATTTAATAGGCCGAACAAGAGGAATATTTTTAGTATTTTGTATGTAATAAGATTCCAGCCGAAAATATTACGTTTAGAGGTAAATTAAATTCTTTATGCCCAAATTCAAAGTCAGGTACGCACAATGGCTGCCTTTTATGTATATTATTTATATATAATAATATACATATAAAGCTTTATATGTATCTTATAAAGCGGCAGAAATAAATAAATAGAGAGCATCTTGGCACACATAGCTAATTTCGCTAAACAATCACAGAAAACATACATCTAAGCATTATGCTAACCTATTAGCCTGAGATATTGAGATCGACAGATCTAGTTTATCATTTTCTATATTTCATAGACAAAAGTTATATTTAATTTATGAAGTCTCAATGAACATTCATATAATAATTATATACTTAAGTATATCGATACATATATTGTTCTAATTTTTGTACGATATATACGACTCATACGACTTAATAGTCAACTTATTTCAGCCGCTTATATACTGATTTGGAATTAGTATAGTCAAGTTGAAGCAAATATGAAAATATGTGATTTATATTCATCGTTTCGACCATCCCTGTACATATATTATCTTGTTGCTTATACCCGTTTGGAAGTAAGTAATACTTATACATTTATTGATAACGTTTAAGTTCAGGGAACACTTCAAGAAGTACTAATTCGAAGATTTCCTGAAAATAGTAAAAAAATGCTTTAATAACATATGCTATGTGTGTAATTTACAAAAAATAATCAAATTTATACAACAAATAGTTAAAGCATAGTTAATTACAATTTATAAATAAAAAAATATTGTAATATTATAAGGGCTTATACAAGCCATTACCATAGTTATGAATTTACTCTGTCAAGCCACGCGTTTTTTCTTATGATACTGATAAATTATAGTCTGGCAAAACGAAACGCACCTTTGGTGCTATATAACACTTTAAAAATGCACGGAAAGAAAAAACTTCGTAGGTATAGAAATTATAAATAAATAACCAAAAAACTCCATGTCGCGTGATGTTGAAAAAAAAAAACATTAAAAAATATACTTTGAAAGGCCATCATGCCACGCTTGTTACTATCCTAATTTTTCACTGTTTTCCCAAGATCTTTGCAAAGTTCTAAGAAGCTTAGTTTTAATTTAAACACGTCTGTTAGTTCAGTCATGCAGCTCGAAGATGTCACTTTGCATCAACAAGGATTGATCGCTTATAGGGTGTGACAGTTTTAGCGTAGCAGCACATTTTAAGAGCGTGCCCACATATTGTACTAATTTTGGAACGTGTGATATCTATATGATATCGGTGCGACTGTAAATTTGCGGAAGAATTCGTCGACCCTGAATACGACCAGCGCCTCACACGCGGTTTTACATCCACGTTGAATACTTGTTTTAGAGTGTTTTCTTAAATAAAATGTTGTGTATTTGAAATATAAAATAAAGTACATTACATACAAATAAGATGAAAATTATATTGAAGTTAAACTGAAGATTCAGGAATGCCGATACTATTTAGTGCCGTGTCTCTGGAAAAAGACGTTTTAAATAAGTTCGCTTCTTGTGATGGAAACTTTGAAGAAATACTAGACTTGGTGCTGACAAAAATTCCAAATGAAGATTATAAAATGACTTATTTGCACGGTCGTTATTTGTTACACTATATATCGGAAAATAAGCATTTGTACTTTTGTATAACGGATAAGGTTTGTACTCGATTACAATTTTATTTTTACTAATAAATTATAAGCAAAAAATCATTTTTAGAAAAAGCTTTTATTTAAACGCTTTAAAAAGGAGAAAATAAAATTTGTCTTTTAAATTTTAACTATCAAATCATAACCTCATTGTACACAATTTATATGACCATAAAAGCTTGTCGCGCGATTTACTTGTGTAACTAAACTAGTACTAATTTAATTATGTAAAATTTGGCAGGTTTCAATTTTTAAAGTTTCAATTTAATTAAATATTGATTAACGCGACAAGCTTTTATAATCATATAAATTGTGTACAATGAGGTTATGAGTTGATAGTTAAAATT